>QVAJ01000025.1:3817940-3829691 GCA_003546035.1 Mixornis gularis | reverse complement strand
GAAAAAAAAAAAAAAAAAGCTTCCACAGTTTTCTGGTAAGAGCTGTCGTGTAAATGCTCTTTTGAGCAAGCAGGGATGGGTCTGCCAAAATTGTGTGGCAAAACCTATCACATGTCAAGAAAGAAAAGAAATTAAGTTAGTCCTGAAATCTGATCCTATAATGTAAAACAGTACTACAAAGAAATACGTTGTTTGCATTCACTCACACTCTCCCAGTTGAATTTTATGGTGAATAGAAATAAGGAAAAAAAGCAAAAAGGGCCTATGAATTAAGCAGCCCACTGCCCTTTCCAGCTACTTATAAGCTTTATTTATAAGCACTTCAGTGATTTTTTCTTAATTTGAAAATTTGTACAATACATATTAATTGGATGTACTAAAGGGAATCAGTGTTTATAAACACCTTCAGAGAGAGCTTTCTCAGTTTTACTGCATGTTGAAATAAGTGATGAGAAAGAAAAGCATCACAGAGAAGATGGAGGAAAAAGCAGAAAAAAGCAATATTAAATATGCCAAAAGAATCAGTGTTCTAATGTAAGAGGAAGCAAAATCAACTATAAATCTCGTTGCATACCAAGAAGGAAAGGAGATGGGAAAACAACAAACCATTACCGGCCTTTTTCCTAATTCACATTTAAGTAGCTTTTCAATTACTTTAATTTTGCTTTTAATTAGAAATCCCTGCATTCATTCAGATGCTGTAATTTGCAATTTTTTTGTTCTTTGGATGTAAACACATAATCTATATCCAATATGGAACATAAGGATGCCTAGTATGAATTCACATATCTCCAGGCAAATGTAGCATGAAACACCAGATATGGGAGAGGGAGCATAAAAGCTATGACTCTCTTCCAAAACTGAAATTTTAGTTATGTGACGACACACACCAGACTGATTTAGATATATCAAAGTCTGCAATGCAGCAGCCCACCTAGACTTTCTGTGAGGGACTTAAATCGGAAAGAAAACTTGCAAGACAGCCCTATTCAGGTTCTCCAAAGCTTTAAACCTGCTGTGCAGTTTACATGCCGTCCCCCCTGCTAACCACCGAATGAGATATATGTTGCCATCTGTTTCTAATTCATTTGACATTCCAAATCATCGAGATGCTTGAACTGACAATAAATATGCTTAAGTCATTCCATTGATTTTAGCACTCGTGCTCAAATATAGGCTTGTTTGTAAGTACCTTGTTGAATCAGGACCTGAAAGTGCATTTAAGGAACTCATAAACATGGTTAGCAGTGAAAGATATTATTAAATGTATCTGTAAATTGGAAAAGATCAGATTCTTCCTTAATATCACGCTACAGAGCAAAATATTTCTGTAAGCTTTCTTGGCCTTCAAAAGGGATGGGCTGAAAGAAAATTATGTTAACTAGTAAAAAATTATATACAATTGAATTCACTCAGAGAAGCTGCCCTGTCAGACATGTATTCCTTGAGCAGAATGGGTGTAGTTTTATTGACATTAACAGCTAAAATATTGCCCACTAATGTGGTTTCATTGCTCATGAAGAATCCAATTTCTATTTATGCTTGATGGAGGTTACAAGAGGTGTGAATTTACTGAAGCCAGTTCAATAACTGAATGCAGAAATGTATATTTACATTTACTCACAGTAATCTATCATTTAGCTGCTTGTACTGCAGCAGAGCCCTCCTGTTGAAATATATTGCTTTTTCTCTATATAATTTTCTTCTGTCTCGCTTCATGTAGACTTTCTATTACATTTCTTTACCAGTCACTGCCACCCCTCTAACTGCTTTTCTTTCCAACAGACTCAGTGTTTAAAACTAAATAGACTCATTTTGGCCGAGAAATTCTGCTTTTGTTCCTCACCTGGTTAAATATCTATAGACAAAAATGGAGAGGGGGAGGGGCTGAGAAGAAAGACATAGCTAACAAAATAAATAACACTACAGAAAGAACTTCCTGTGATGCTTAGAGCAAGGTTTTTTATCAGTGGAATGTTATTACATGAGCTCTTCATTCTCATGGGTCAGGATCCAGCAAGTATCAAATCAGAGTCTCACCAAGCAGGTTTCAATCCCCCTGGAGTTCTTGACTGCCCACAGAAGGCAGGAGAAAATGAGGGTTATCAGGCTACAGTCACAGAAGAAATCACTTTAATCATATTTTGGGATTTGAGGGGAAAGGGGCAAAAGGGGATTTCCAGAAGAGTAGCCAAACTCTCTCTACCCTAAGTGCTGACTTAAGTGAAGGATGTTACCAGGTGTAAACATATTACACTCCTACAATTTCCTACTCTTTTTTTAAAAAATGATAGCACAGCACTATCTTCAAGCCAGTTTAAACGATCATAACCTTGTATAAGCAGAAGTGATACATTTTAAAAAAAGTATACAACTGATACAACTGTATACAAAAGTATACAGTTGTATACAAAAGTATACAACTGATACAAATATATATATATATATATATTCAACTGATCTTCTGATAGTTCTGGAACTTTGTCATATAGAACCTTATATGTGTGTGTGTATATATATATATATATATATTGTTCTCTGCGTGCTGTTCTTTTATTTTTTAAAAAAATATTTATGATATTTTAAGCCCATAAAGGTAGGATATTCTCACAAGTGCTGTTATTTTTTATGGCTCAGTCACTTGATATTGTGAAATGAAAAGTCAAAATGATCTGAACAGGAAACAAACAGGATAAAGAAATGAAATTTACTTCTGAAGCTATAATAAAAATGAATAGAATTCTGCAACTGAATACAAGCAGAAATTGCTTTTAACCTTCATTTTTTATGTTTGGTCATTTCCTTTGCTGATTCTTATTGTTATGTTAAACTTTTGCCCTTTTTGTTGCCTCTAGCTTCAAGAACAATCAATGAAATTTAAAAAGAAGGTGTGTAGAAGTTAGGTTTTGAGCACAACAAGTGATATTTAACTTGTACTTTTCCTGCATAATTGAACAAGTGTTTCTACTTGTGGAGCTAGGCATGTTTACAAGGGGAAAATCCACCTTTGCCTGGGAAGGGAAAGCATCCAATTACATAATCATATTTCATACAGACTAATTAATAAAATTAATTAAATTATGATGTTGTCAAAGCAGGCCTGGATTTTTTACCATGTTGTCAGTTACAAAAGAAAGAACTCAGGAAAGTGTTGAACCCTGTTACATTTTTCTATGACTATTCATTGTTTATTTTCATCCAAAACAGGACAACTTCCTCCTTTCTCAAACTGGTACAAATTAGGAAAAATTCTGCTTAGTGGAGATAATTGACATAGAACCACTGAATGCCATGGATTTCTGGCTGAAATGCTGGTGTCTTTTTATATTTCTAAATTAATAGTCCTAAAAAAAAAGAAAGGCAATGAGGTTAATAAATATAAAATGAAAATTAAGATTTTATTTTATTTAAAATGTTTCTAGTTGGTGATTGACATTTTGACCTTTTGAACAATATTTTTTGGTAAAATTATCATACAGGTTCCAAATAAATGTGTGTTTTACTGATACAAAATGCCAGCACAGTAACGAGTCCTCAGGCTGTTCTTAGCATATTCCCATTTGATTTTCCTTTAGCTATTAAATTAACTAATAGTTTTCTTGTACTATTCGAGTTTGTGTTGATTAAAGATCAGCATACGTAGTAGTCGATCACCTGCTTTGTAATTACGTCTCTCGGGTTTCTGAGTTGAATGAACAGAGCCTGCTTCTAAATATTGCAAGGGCTTTTTATTCTTCCTCATTGGTATACAACTTTCAAGGACTGAACTGACATCCAGAGACAGATGTGGTTTGTTTCTAGCTACAAAGAGTGGAGGAGTGGTTTTGGCAAGAATCAAACTCTATGGACAGGCAAATAGGCAAACTGGGCTCAACAACATAGCAATTATAGGGATTTACATCTCTGAGAGCAGTGTTACAGCATGTCTTACACTCCTAGCAGAGCTGTCTGATGAAAGCTACCAGTTTAGATGATAAAGTCTTTTTTTTTTCTACTAGCTGCATAATTTTGTGAATTTGCAAGTCCCCCTCTACACTGAATCTGCTTTTTTCCCCAGTCATCAATGCATCAGCATGCTTTTTTTACTATACCTACTGTCAGGAGTACTTAGCATAAACTTGTAYGATTTTTATCTTTCTAAAATTTTAATTCTTCTTTAAGTGACTCCCAAGTGGATTCTGCATACATTAGACACAGAAGAGACTGGAATATTTGTGAACAATGTTCATCCCAGTCTAATCTGGGCACTGTACACCAACTGGCCCTCACTAGCTGAAGTTTTGAGGGGAAGAATAGTCATAACTTGCGATATTAACATACTATTCTTCATTCTGCTGAACATCAACACCACGGGATTTTATTCCTCTCAGTGCAGCCTTTAACTTTGGATGTTTTTTTGGCTTAAAGAGAATTCTTGACTTCATGTGCTTCATGATCTATTATTTGTACGAATGAAAAAATGCAACTAATATCTAAAGCTGTGAGGCTGCTGACAGTTCATCCAAAAGTAAATAGATCTACCCAAGTAACTGCTAAATTCCATTGTTGTATACAAGGAAAATTAAAGCAAAATCCACTCCTATCACCAGTGGAGGCGCAAAATCCATATAGAAGGCCTAAATCAGACAAGACACTTTCCTTAACAAACTGAAACTCAGCAGTCAACTCCAGGATCACTTTAAAATAGAAATCAAGGAAAGTGTCAGACTCAGAGCATTGAGGGCTTCCAAAATGTCCATGACAATTTGGCAGGTTTTGCTGATGTTCCATGAACTGCTAACTGAAATCAGCATACCTAGCAGGCAGAGAGCATTGCTATGATTATTCAGGAAATCCTTCTTTTAAATTAGCAGAGACTGAAACTAAAAAATACATATTCAAATGTTTAGGGGGAAGAAAGAAATGATATTTAGCTGCAAAGTTCATAACAAAATTGAAGAGTTTCAATTCATTCAGAAGTATAACACTGCTTTTGTCACGGTGGAGTGAGGGCCAGCTGCTCCGTAAAGGAGGGCAAACTTGTCTGAATGCTGCTGCAGCCAAATCTGTTCAACAACTGCAGGGACCTCATAAGTTATTATTTTAAAAATGTCAGAATTTAATTTGATGCAGTTTGCCCTAAACAGGAAATCAACACATGAGCAACCAGCAAATAGTAATCTTTTTCAGAAGGTAGATATAAATATTTCTATTTTCTCTACTGTAACCCTGAAAGATAAATACTGAAAATTACTCAGTATATCTACATTATGATTAAAAAATCTAAACAAGACAAAGAAAAAAAGACATGAAACCCATATTGCCGTATCTACAAGATATTCAGTGTGATTTCTTTTTTTTTTTATGTTGCCTCTCAACTTTTGTATGACTTGCTTATGTTCAAAAACAAACATTGTTTCTTCTTCTGGCACTTATGCATAATGAAAAACTTGAATGTGAAATTCACACATACTTTGAGCCAATTCCTGAAAATTTCTTATAATGCTAAAAATTCCATAAAATTATATTGTCTATATTTTTCAGTCTTTTTCTTATCACTTGCTATGTACCGAGTATATAACAACGAAAATATATCAAATACCATCAATTTCTGTTTAGCAACAACTAGTGAGGTGCTGCATAGGCTTCAGGTGTATTTCCATTAACTTTGCAATTTAATTTTACTACTCTAGGTTACTTATGAAGAATCAACAAAACAAAGTTACTGAAAAGGGGATTTTTTTTCCCCCAACTATGATCATGTCTCCTATGCAGTTGAGGCACCTTTTTTATCGGCTAATGGGAAAGAATGAAATGATACCCTAAAGACAGTGGCTGGTTCTTGAAAGTTTTAAAAATGTACTGCTGGAGTATTTTCAGAGCTGTTCAACT
The DNA here is from genome assembly GCA_003546035.1 of Mixornis gularis. Taxonomy (NCBI): domain Eukaryota; kingdom Metazoa; phylum Chordata; class Aves; order Passeriformes; family Timaliidae; genus Mixornis; species Mixornis gularis. The sequence goes on along the minus strand of QVAJ01000025.1, from coordinate 3,823,820 downwards.
TGTAATGTCTCACGTGGCTGTCAGATGAGAGATACAAGTATATGACAATGTGACAAAAAACTTAACATCTCCATTAGGTGCAAAAATAAGATCGAAATGAATACACTAGTAAAGTGCTGAATGAGTCTCTAGCTATCAGCTCATGATAATCAGATAGCTGCCAAGGTGTAAAAAAAAATCAAAAAACCTCACATAATTTTATTCTTCATGTTGTAATTCCACTGATTTAAAAATGTGTTAGATTATATTGTATGGTACTGTGATCTTGTTTGGGACACTTAAAATCTGAGACTCACTGATTTATTTATATGGAATTCTATCAAACGTGCATGGGCCTAGTACTGCCTCACTGACATAAATGAATATTATTTTTTACATTACAAATAAAATCCTATGGGTATTAATCGATTCTCTATTTACTGGCACATTTGAGTGCATCGCTAGATTTTATCAAAATATTAAAAGAGCTATGCTTAGTTCTGAAATTATATTCTTTAATATCTGACATATGTAAGACATCTTTTCAAATGCATGAGGCGAGAAAACATATTAAATCTTTTCCTTTCAAGGAGTTGGTCTTAGTCRAGTAAAGTCAAAAATATACATAAAGCCTAACTTCAAGAAAATAACAGGATTTACGTACAAAAACTAAAAGAAAATAACCTGAGGAGGAAGATTAGCTACTTTATCTAGAATTAAAATTACCCAGGGAAAAAATAAAATATGAAGTAATACTGTTCTGTAACTACTACATGAAAAAAAATTCGATAATAAATATTTTTATAATATCAAGAGGTCACACCCCTTTGTAGTTTTATTCTGATAATTTAATAAACACTGAAAAAAGATTTCAAGAAACTTCTTGAGTTCTTTAGAGCAGCATAAAAACTTGCTATATCTAGACTGAGTTACAGTAAAGGTAATATAAGTTATCTGAAATAACTCTTATTTTGGATACAGAAAAAAAAATTTCCAACATTATAAATTTCTGGAGAAAACCAGTTTATCAGAATCTTTGATAAARTGCTCTGCTGGTCAACGTGCTTTATTACCAAGAATCTGCATTTCATTAATAGTTAAAAAATTCCAAACTATGTGTTATAATATCTCTGACTGTAGAGGGATTATTTTTAATGTAGACTTACTGACTTCAACTGCATTACATAAGTGAAACTGGCTTTATTACAACAAGGTAGGCTGTTTCTCTATATTTTAGAAACTTTTTTCTTACTCTTTAGAGTTAATCAATTGTGTTCTTTCTTTTCAGCTTACATTTCATGCGGATTTCATAGGCAAATTTTTAGTAATTTCCACTATGGTTTATATTACATATAGTATATATTACATATTTAATTCTATATATTCATTTATTGGATTGTACAATTTCATTTATAGATCTGTATATAATCTTAATTTAAAGCATACATTTAAGCATCAAGATTGATGAGGAAATTTCAATACATGTTAAATGTAACTTTGTGCATAAAAAGACTGTGGTTTTGTGAACTTCCATGGCCATGGCACATCAGCCATTTCCTTGCCAGTTTGCTATGTCAACCTCAGCCCCAATACAGGTGATACCAGGGGCAGCTCTTATGCACTCAGTTTTTAGAACAGGAAAGTAATGCACAGTCAGTGATTATTCTGATTCAAAAATGGAATATGATGAATATCAATAATAAGAATTCAGTTAAGATAATTTAGTAATTCAGAATATTCTCTCCAGAATATTCTCTCATATACTGCCATATTCTGCTATTGTTTGAGAAGTAATCTATTCAAGAGAGAAAGCTCACTTTTGTGATATCATGGGAAAGGAACCAGAAAATTTTTAATTAAAATYTAAACCCCATGAGTATTGTGGCAAAATCTCATCAAACAATATGCCAACAGGCAGGACAGAATGCAGTCTTCATGTGATCATTGGTGCTGGAGACAACAAAGGCTTAGTTCCTTCTCTCCAACTGACTAAGCTTTTCATTTTCAATTGATTACCTGGGAACTATTAGAACAAACAAACAAACAAACAAACAAAAGCCAAGAATCAAATTAAAAAATAAAGTGTCTTACATACCCTGCTATAACTGACTGATAGTTTCATTTATCAGTTTAAATTTGGGGGACACATCTTCACGTCTGCTTTTCCATCAGTATTGAAAAGGTGGACAGTTTGGACAGGGCTTGATGCTTATTACATGCTTCTCCATGTGACTGGAAAGGGAGGAACTTAGCTGCTTCTAAATCTGTTCCATTTAAGCCTATTTTACCTCTTCAAACACTTAAAGAATAACTCAATCCGCAGATGTAATGATGCTTTGATAATATAAGTATCCGTGCTGGATAAACACTAAGAATGTTCACTGTATTAATGAAATCATCAAGCTTCAGTAGTTTTCTGCTATATATAAGATGAAAACCTCCTCCTTGAGAAGTAACCTATGCAGAGTGTCCAATTATCTTTTGGCAAAGGTGTATTACCTTTCAAAATTTCATTTCACTGGCAATGCTACATAACCTGCTGTCTGACAGTTTTTGTGAGCTCTATTGTGGAAGCAATTCCCATCTAGATCAGGTCCTAAATTTTACTAAATAGAAAACCATCATTTTCCCATTGTATTAAATTGTCAATGTAAACAGTATTTTGGCAGCAAGTTATCACAGAGGTTCAAAATACTTTCTCTGCAATTCATGATTAAATTTAAGGTGATCGCGAGTAAAGTTTCTCAGCTACATAGAAAAAAAAGCTGCAGATTTTCTTATTCTATGAAATATGCTACACTTGTGAGTTTTCAGATGGCCAATGAACATTTCTAAATAAATTTAATATGTCATACCAAGAAAGTTTGAAAACTGACCACATAAAATTAGGGTCCTGTATTGATATTTTCATCTACAAGACATACTCTTGTACCAAACTTCTGAGCATGAGGAATTTGAATTGAAGAGAAATCAGTTGTAAGAGCCGAGCACTTTGAAAAACACAAACTTAAAATACCTTTGCCATTAAGTAGGCACAACATACATTGCAGTACAATTAAATACGTATGAATCTACCTTTAAACAAATATACTCTTAAATTTTTGGCTGACATTTTCTAACAAAAATATATTATTTGCATATTTAACATTYTTTAGATTAAGGTAAAAATCAGGAGATAACATTTACATTAAACTGTTTCTCAAATATTATTATTTCTAATGGAYTCATATATTATATTAGCTGGCAGTTATATTTTAAAGCTTAGTACAAACATTGACAAACTAATGTCTTGCTATTGATACACAGGGAAGCAAATCCTTTGGGTCTTATATTCTTATGGAAATCATAAGATGAAACTGATGATTCACTGAAAAGAAAGGACAAGAAAATCTCAAAAAGATGAAGTATGMATATTTGGGTTTGTGAAAATCATTCCTCTGATTTACTATTAAATCCCTGACTGAAGATAGTGGCACACAATATTTGGATCAAGGGTAGATGCTGACTAATTAAATTGTATTTACYGAGGACAACAAGTAATTTCTGAAAATCTTTGTTTAAATGCATATTCCCTATCTCCAGAGTATACTGTTTGTACCTTCTCTACATAAGCTCGTGCATATAATGTTTCCTAGATAACTATACTTTTATGCCTATTTACATTAAGGTTAGATTTTCATAAAAAATCTTTTCCAGGCCTGGCCAGTTAAGAGGTAAAGGTCAGCTAAGGACATGAGCTCAGTTGGRTATGACAGATCATGAGAGGGTAGCAGAGGATACTGACAACTAACACAAGGGCTAAGGGCATAGCATGAAGAGCAAGGCAGAAGTGACAGTGACAGGACAAAGCCACAGCACTTCTTGGGGGCTGTGCAGTTAAGCTGGAGAGGAAGTGCTGCCTAGGATTGCACTATTTGTGACAAAGCAGAGACTGAGAGAAGTAATTTACATTTTTTCTCACTCTGTAATTTGAATCCCACCTTGCAGATGTTTGCTTCCAGTGATCCAAGACAAGCTGCAACCATCTCTGGTGCCCTGTGACGCAGAATAAAAGGCAAGATTTCTAGCTCTCTGGCAGTTGTCTGTTGGGTTCCTCTTTTCTTTCTTTATCAGTATATTCCATCCCAATGTCTTTCAGACCATGAGACATTGTATGGAAGCTCAAAATCAATGGGATTCCTGGACACCAGACATATTCAGCATTTGTCAGGAATTACACCTTCCTAGCATAACCTCTGTTCCACTGTTGATTGAAACATTTTCCTTGGAGTGSAAAGGTTAGATCCCTTGAAATATGGAAGTAATGAAAGTGGATTTTCAGGACATTTTTACCAGAGTCCACAGAGAAGAAGYACATACAGGGAACTCAGGAACAGAACAGTAAATTGTGAACTGTGATGTGAGGGCTTGGTTCTCTGCAGTGAGGTGAGCAGCACCCACAGTGGACTGAGAGAAGCTTTGCAGCAGGGTGACTGGGGAGTGATTTGAGAGTACTGCAAACTCTGAATTGGAAACTTAGCTCATGTACCACCATTAAAGACCTCTCTACTTAGATGCAGGTTCAAATAAGATAACTTTCAGTGGAAGAGTAGGATTGAGGGAGAAATTATTTWCCTGAACTCAGTCTATACAATTTCATGGGGCTAAATGGGCTACATCCATCACTACTGAGAGTGCAGACAGGTGTTTTCATCAGGTGTGCTTTCTATCTTCATTGTAAGGTCATGGAGATGTGGACAGTGTCCCTAATGTTTGGAAAACACAAATGTTGTGATGTCAAAAGGCCAGGGAACTACATGCTATTCAGCCTCCCTTTGGACCCTGAGAAAATCATAGAACAAAACCTCTGGCARCATGTTTCTGAGCACAAGGAAGAAAATAAGATACTTGGGAACAGTCAACATGGATATACCRAGGGTAAATGATGACTGACACTGTAGTTGCCTTCTGTGATGTTATCTGGGACTGATGGCCCTAGTGGTGCTGAWTTGGGTTCCACTGCCAAGCAGGGGCAGCAAGAGCTAACAGTGCCCTCAAGGCCCTAACATATTCCTKCCTTCACTCAGTTCTATCCACCAAGGTGAACTACATTTGTGTTCCTGYAATTTATTTTTCCTTTGATTTYGTTATAGTATTCCAATTTCTCCTGYACATTAATTTCMTATTTTATCTTGTTTCTAATACATGTGCCTAAACCTATAAAACCCTGTATGCATCAAAATTCKTAAATAATGAATCAAAATCAAAAGTCACTCACCAATTAAATTTTAGTCCAAGAGGTAATAGAAGCTATGAAGTTTCATTTTGCTGCACTGCAACTAACAAAGAAAACATCTGTATCATCTGGATGTTCTCACTGGGAAGACTTGAACCTTTGAAGAACAGAGATCTTTATAAATATTATTCTTTTTTATGTTCASACCACTGCTAACTAACTCTGATTGACCTTAAATGGAACATGTTTTTACTTTTGATTTGTATAATGTTTTAACTGTAYATATTTATTCTAGTTGTTAATAATCTGTTCTTCAGATGAAGATGATGTGATGCTGACAAAAACACAGTGCAGTACAGTAAGTGAAAGGAAAGRATGCCATACAGAACCTAAACATTGTTTAAAAAGTAATTGTGTCCTTTTAGTCAAAACAAAAAAAAAAATCACTCTGGAACAGAGTGTGTGTGTGTTGCGTGCATGAAAATACATTTTGCCAGCTGGAACATTGGAAATGTTTACAGTATGTTCACAATATGATTTATTGGAGTTTACAGCTCTGGGATGGGTACATTCTCTAAGGTACTAGATTGCCTGGAGCCTACACATTTCTCCATGTTCTTAAATCACTTTCAAACTACTTTTAAAGTGTATTAGCTATACTTGCTAAGCCTCCTTGTTCTATGACA
>QVAJ01000025.1:3747521-3795121 GCA_003546035.1 Mixornis gularis | reverse complement strand
GCTTTTTTTTAAAAGTAGTTGCAGGCAGAATTCTACAAAAAGGCTGCGGGTTGTAAACTGATATAATGTGGATTTTGGAAGTTAAAGTGAATCATTCTTTTGGCCCATGCAARTTAAACTTCCAAAGATTAAAAAAATTGCATGCCATCATCATGAAACTCTTAAAAGATTGGGAAATCTCCCAGAGTGAGTAGTGGGCATTTTGTCAAATCCTCTTATRTAATACTTGTTTTAGTGTCATTAGAATGCAGAATATAAGCTAATACCCAACTTATTTCCCTTCAAATCCCTGAACAATGAATCTTAATTAAAATGTTTAGCAATTAAAAGGAAACAATAATTTAAAGAATCATATGATTTCTTTTTATAGGAATGAAAGTAGAGTTAAATTTAAGGTTAACTTTGAATTCCATCAATTAAGTGCTTAAGTTCAGTTCAAAATAAGTTTGGACTGTAATWGTTAAATTTGTCAAAAAATTCTGGATGGTGCACCACAACTTCTTAAGCAGAAGCATCTATAAAAAGTGATTTTCCTTTKCGTTTTAAGTCTCATTAAATTTTATTCTGTCAGATTTTGATGCCAACTTTCCCTGAGCACTGATTGCCTAAAAGTCTATATGATCCGCAGAATTAATGTAGGAATCAACATYCCCTGAAATTTTCACATTATAAATGGCATCTTTTGGTCTCTACAAAAGTTAATTCTGGATCTATCAGTTTATAAGTGATATTACATTCTTAAAATCATGTGAGAATCCCAAATTTTTCTCTTTTACCATAGTAATTTTTTTTAACTGTACATATGTCAAGAAACACTTAAAATTTAGTCACATTTGATGTGTTTTACTATGTATATGTTTCTACATTTCTATGCAGACATACAAATATTCATTTTAAATTATAGTTGTGTCTTTCTCTTGTGTTTATCTGATAACAATTTCAAGGTTTCCTTTACACATTACCACTAAATATATTTTCCTCCAAGAGGCTAAACAACTGAAGCTGTATAACCTGGCTAAATGTAAACTCATTCTTTCAGTTCAGCATTACTTTTTTACAACTTCCAAGCCATGGAAGCATTTGTTGTCATAAACACAATGAAAGTGAATGACTTGCATATAGACTGTTTCTCCCATTCCTTCTATCACTAAATGACCAAAACGAAATTTACATAGGTTCAAGAGGTTTACTGTTGAGGATAAAATGTCCATTTAGCAGCTTTCAAGCTCTTATTCCTCAGAGGTGAGAAATAAATACTCAGGTGGTGTGCACTGTCCAATARTCAAACTCTTACCCTGTGCTTGTAAACAGGTAGCAATTACAGCCTGATCTGCTGGTCTATAATCAGATAAAAGGGTCATGCTTATCCTGTGAATATACAGTTCTCAGCAAAGATACAAAAATCTGACACAGCAGATGACAGAGAGAGCAAAGGACAGAGGCTGTGTCTCCTCATTTAAGAATTCAGGAATTTTTAAAGGTGGGTTACTTGCTTGTGGGTATTGGTCAGTTGTTTTTTTGGTTTTGGGGCTTTTTTTTTGACTGTGGTTGGTTGACTTTTTCATTGGTTTGTTGGCTTTTCGTTTTTTGATGGAAGTTTTTGTTGTTGGTTGCTTGGTTGTTTTGGTCTTTGTTTGCCTGCTTGGTTTTGTGATTTTGGTGTTTTTTTGTTTGTTGTTTGTTTGTTTGTTTGTGGGATTGGTTTTTTGTTTTTTTTTTTAATTCTTATTCTTATTCTTATTACAGATCAAAGTCAGAGTGCAGCATCTTAAGAGCTCCCTTAGATATTTTTGATGAGGTTAACTTAGGGAGGGGAAACAATCTGCTGCATGAACCTCATAAAACTTCATTAGCACTAACATCCATCTTTTTCAGTAAGGTTGCACAGTCTGCAATGTAGGTTTTCTCCACAGATTTGATGTGTACAGGAGTGGGGTTACAAAGCAGATTTAATCTCCTACTACAATATTTAGAACTAAAAAGGAACAATACTGGACCAATATTTTTCTTCTACTGAAAAATCATGATAATTTATCTTAATATTTTACCTTCCTGACCAGCCTCCGTATTACTTGTTCATGTGTAAAATGTGCTGGTCCCAGAAGTAAAAACCTGCACTAGTTCAGAAAAACTTCTCAGTTTATGATGATTTCTTTTAGTTTACTTTTACTCTTTCTAATTTTCCGTTAGTATCATGCATGTTTCTRTTTATTATGGTCTTATTCTAATTTTCCTTAGCCTATACATTAATTTTAAAAAGGAAATMGATTTAGACTCATACAACATTTTGTTATCTTCCATGTTGCATTTAACACTGTTTGTTATGTTGCTTTTTTWCTCCTTATATTTAGAAATTTACTTAAATAAGATGGTCTCATGTGGGAAAAAAMCCCTAAATTTTTAGGTTTCTAACARCAGCTGTAGAAGTTCACTGCTAATTTCTTGAGTCTTTAAAGAAAATAGTGGGGAATTGGAGCAACACTGGAATTGTAATATTCCCTTATCTGCTTAAGAGCTAACCAGCAGATAAAACTGAAGAAAACGTATGGTTTTCTTTTATATATGTGTGTGTATATATATAATCTGAGGGAGCTTGTTCAGTAGGTTTAAAGCTGTTTAGAGATAATATTATGAAATATGTCTTAAAATATAAAGAAAAATATTCCAATTAAATTGGTTGCCATAAGGTTTAAAAATTGTAAATAGGTCTGATGCTCTTTTCTGTGGCTAATCATTAAAATTTAAAACAAATATTCTACTAAGCCTTTTTATTTATGTATTGATAACTTTCACATTTATATTGTTTGACTATTTTAAGTGATAAAATAAGTATTAGTATATTTCTACAGAAGAAGAAATTTGTTTCTATATGTAAGTCTTTACTGTGCATTAAATATTGTAGTTCTGGAGAGCTTAGGGATAAGATTTGTGTTCAACAGAGAAAAGTTTGCCATAGTTCATAAAAATTTGGAAAGTATAGGCATACTACCTACTTCTGGACAACCTTTTTCATTGCAAATGTTTAAGCTAGTTGTATATAACAAAATTCTGACTGTGATTTCATATGTCTTAGCATCATTTTCATCAAGCAGAAATATAAATACGGCATGCATTGCTATACACACAGAGAAATCTAAGACAATGGCAGCGATTTTTATCTATGCCTAATTCTTCCCACACCCAAGGATCACTTATTACTACTCCAGGAGTTTCTAACCACCCTTACTGTGCTGACAGCAGAGCTCCAGTCTTCTATCACACTTAAAACATCAYAGAAAGGCATTTTTAAATTGCTTACATCAGCTATTGGATTGTATAAAACGCTGCTCATTAATGGCACTTCCCACACCTGTCTCCAGAGACTATCTTTTTAAATTGATTTTATGTGACAATGTTATACTAGGAAGACTGTGTAGATTGAATCCCTGTTCCAAACAAAAGGTGTGGTCCCATAGGTTTCACCCTTACTGTCCATTTATCAGAACACAGGATATTAGTAGACCAAGAATAATAAGAAGATTTAAAAAAAAAAAAAATGTTCAGAAATTTGTTTCACCAAGGTAAAAAGTTATAGGATTAGATTTTTTTTTTCTTCATTCTGGCTATAACAAATTCCATCCTCATAATGGGGAGAAAATGGTATTAAAATCTTTAACTAATTTGGTTCACAGCTGAGTTWCTTAATGAACTGTCATRAAGTTARTCCCAAATTACACCAACACCAAGAATTTGGTGTATGTTTTACCTGTTGTTTGTATAATAATTCTAACTTGTATCTGAGTGTGTGAGGCCTGAAGCCAAGAACATTAGACTATTAGTRAGATTGTCACATTTTCATCTACAGTGGCTCTGTAGATGAAATTATATGGAAAAGGAAAAAGAATTCATGTCATACCAAACACATTATTCAGTAAGACACTTCCATGAGCCAAAGTCATTCTTTGGATAACACTGAGTCAAAGAAAAAGTGATGAGCACTACACAAAACTTAGAAAATTCAACAAAGACATGAAAGTTGCCTCATCCATAATGGACCCATGCACTATGAATTGCAGTTTCATGAAACACACCTGTCACAAGAAAGTAGATACTATTATATTTTTTAAACACATGAAAATATTTTTGTAGCTTTTGGTCRGAAGAGTATATATTCCCAAGAATTGAATGGATTAGAGTTAGATAGACCAAGGATAACATGTCAACAGTTGCTGTTTACTCTGTTTCTCATTACAAGCTTGCAGTATTCTGAATATTTGGATTTCTTTGTGGCATAGGTATTCATTTCTCCCTCTCCAAAATTTTTTTAGTTGCAAAAAGACACCAYGTCTTAGTTTAGAAAAACAACATATGTTTGTGCAAAAAACAGAATCAGGAAAATTGCAGAAAAAATTACAGAACAACTTCATGATGTTTTCTCAATTGAAAAAAAAGCAGCTACCAGTGTCTCAAAAGGCATATTGCATACCACTGAATATTTTGCGTGACCCTCAGCCATTTGGAGTCACCAGCATTGAAGGTGTCACTGAACTAAAATGAATCTTCTGTTTCTTTCTCAAAAAGAGATTTTGTGAATAAACTGAATCCAAGGACACATCTTGAAGTGTGTAAGGCTTAGACAAAATTCTATGTGACATATGAAAACGTCATATGTGATTGAAGAAAATATAAGATAGAATTTGACTCTGAATCTGAACTTGAAGATTACATTAAGGATCCAAAACAGAACACTTCTAAGATGATGTCAAGCATATTAGCCAATGATATAATTTCAAATTATTTTAGAAATAATGTGGGGAATCAAATTGAAATTCAGTGAAAATAAATGGGGAATATTATACTTCAAAGGAGATGTCAATCTAAAATGAAAAATTCTGAAACAGCAACACTGCAGAAGAGACTTGGAGAAATATAGGATAAAGACATCACACTTCACAGTACTAAGGTCATAGCTGAAGCATGACATTCTAATATTTTTCACAAGAAAGCTTTGGTYTAACTTCTTTTTTTTTCCCTCCAGAGGTGGAGTGAATGATTTGAGAATACTGTGATGCTTTAATCGCCTTGTTTAGACACAATGTTAAGAGTGGAAGTAGAAAAGAGAAAGAAAAAGAGGATGAGGATGAGGATGAGGAAGAGGAAGAGGAAGAGGAAGAGGAAGAGGAAGAGGAAGAGGAAGAGGAAGAGGAAGTAAAGATACCCACTATTCTAGTGATGATGAAAACCTTCTTGTATCAGATAATGCAGAGAAAAGATAAAGAATTTCTTTCTAATCCAGAAATAAAAGAACAGGTTTTTTCACGCATTTCTTCAGAGTTTCAGAGACGAAGGTCCAAACACCTGTTCTCTGTTAACAGAGAAAAAAAAAATATTTCTGCCACTGCTAACATTGTTTTCCAGACTGATTGAAACATATTAACTGAAATCTTTAACACAGTATAACATCGCACTTGTTTATCTTACCCTAAAAAGCCAGTAATCCTTTTGCTAACCCTAAAATTCAGTATCCTCTAGTATATCCTCCTACAAATTCAGAAGTAATTTTTAAATAAATATTAATAAATATCAATAAATTGTAAAATTTCCCGTTGTAAACTTTTTGAGAAAAACAAACAATAATGCAAAATACTTRTATATGCCAGCAATATTCACTGTTTAGACATACAGATACTATTCATTCTTGAGGTACTGAATATGACTAGGATGTGTTGATGGTCAGGCTTCATGCTTCATGTCTTGTGTAAGATTAACAAGACCTCATCCAGKTTACAGATGTTGCCCTACAGGCACCAAGGAGTTTCACAGCAAACTAAGAAGTCTGTTTAGGTAGGGCATCATTATTTAATATGACAAAGAAAGTACACAGTTATATTTAGATTTTCTGATAGGTAAATTGAGTTTAACTTAGGAAAATGAATTATAYCATATTAGCCAAGATACTGCTATCATTATTCTTGGAGAGGTTCTTTGTCCCAATCAATTTGTTTTATGCCACTGTGGTAGGAGAAAAGGAGTAAAATTAATCTGCAAGGCTYCCCTCGGTATGGAAAAATTACTAACAAAATAGACCACTGTTTCTTATATCTCCACAGTACTCTGCACAGGGAGATCATCAGGAACCAATTTTTAGGTAACTGTATTAAAACTTGGGCTCAGGCTAATGTCAGCTGCAGTTCAGCTGGGGAGATGCCAGTCAGGTGAGGAGGCATGAGTCTGCTGATACAAATTAATGCATGTCCCAGATTCTGAAGTGCTACAGCATACAGCTAATGAGCTGTAAAAGGAGGAATGGAGATAAGGGAAGGTAGCCAGGAGCATTAATTGCAAGCAATTTAAGTCTACCTTTGGAAAGCAGAATGATATCAGCTTTTTGTTTGACAAACTTCCACATGAATAGCTTATAATTGAAAAAAAGATYGTTTCAAACCAATTGTATTCTGACTTCATTCTCATTCTCTGATTTTTAATGTTGATCTCAAGGGCTGGAATTTCACCATTGCCCTAAAGTTCTAAGTAAAGTAGCTCTGGTTGACCCTATTGTTTGATGTGGGGATCACAGTTGCTTCAATATGACTACAGGAAGAACTAGCTATCCACTTTTGTATAGACATGGTTTTCTTTGATAATGCCAATAGGAGATTGCTAAGTAACTTTTGCAATAYATAAATTTTATACAAAAATATTTTCCAGAGTGTTTTGAAGTTCTAAGACACAGAAGTCCAAAAGCCTCCCAACAGATATTCTTATACTACTAAAATGAAATAATTTATTTTAATATATGAATGTAGGTATTATTCTTATGGGTTTTGTACCGATAACTAAAATTATTTTAATGTCACCAGAGTTGGGCATTGCTTATATGAGTATGAGATTAGAATTAGTCTTTGTACATGCAATGCATTRTTAAGAAATTAATCCACATTAGTTTAGTAAACATCTAAGAATGGTAGGTATGTGAAAAAACAGAGTGATATTAAAATACCAAGTAAATCTAACACCATTCTATGCTCCCTTGTGTCAAGTTTACAGAAATATGGAACATGTGATCTCACAGGAATTCAAACACATTAATTACTAAATAAACACAACAGAAAATAGGTCACGATATCTTTACTTTTTCCTAAAAATCCCACATTCTTTTCTATACGCACTTAGAAGTACCATTCTTGTTTATTACAATTCCTTGMCATGTGCTGTATATTATACATAATTCTGGCTTATTAAATTCCTGAAGCATGCAATATAATGAACTTAATAGATTTTATGCAAATCACTATATAAAAAATAAGAGCAGATGGTCTTCAACACATCAGAACATTTCTATAGTAGTTTCATATTTTGTTTAAATTAAACAAATATAAAATTACCTTTGTGACACCTAACTTATTTTAATTTATTCTGCTGTGCAGTGTTTCTTACAGGTTTTCTTTCTTTTTATAGCATTAAAGTAAAATATTCGTGCTCATGTTCCTTAGATATTTAGTTGTTTACCATTTCTGAGTTGTACCATCAACCTATACAGATATTTATTTATTTCTACTTTCCCACAAGAAAGAAATCTATTGCCATCAATAGAGCACATAATTCATCTCACAGAATTGCCTAAAGGAAAGAAGCTGAGCATTACACTGGGAATCTTAAGCTAGTATCTTTTAAGCTCTGTTGTTCTACAACTCTGTGACATCTTTCCCTTACAACTCACTCATTTTGTGTTCTCCCTGACACCGGCCATGTCAGAAGATGAATGGTAGAGCAAATAAATCTAAAAGAAGTTATGGAAACTRAACAAAACAAAMCAAACAAAAAAAGCTAKCAGAAATAAAGAACTAAGAAAAATAAGAGCCATATAACTTTGTTGTCTCCTGAGAGATTTAAACAGAATATCTAAWGATGGACTCTTTCCTGTTGCCATGTAAAATACGTATCTTATGATCTTCCCCAGCCACCCCAGCCAATGTTCCGAAATCATGTTTAATACACATCCTTGTGTTTGAATTTACGCAGTAAATAATTAGCCTTATAAAAACAATGAACAGAATAGTCAAAAGGGTTATTAGAAGGTATTTGAATGAAAAAAAATTAACCAATTTTCTCAGTCATATTTTGCACAAAGATGTTTATTATAAATAAATATATAGGTATTATAGATTTTGGAGTCTATACACTTATACTATCATATACTGCAACATTTACAAGAAAAAAAGAAATTCCTCTCATATATTTGCTAGTTCTTGTAGTGTCTATTTTTCATAAGACTCTATAACTTTACTTGCTTTATCTTTTCARTTTCTCTAAAAAGCAACTATGTAATTTAGGAAAACGAAACAGTGGACTGTATACTCTACTGGAAGTGGTTCAACAGGTGTAAGAGTTATACCAAACACAGTTGAAATTCAYCTTTCTTCTTTCACCTCTTTCTYTCTTCCCTTCTTTCTTTCYTTTATTTTTTTAAAATTTACTTTTTAAAAGCCTTATCTAARGATAAGACCATTCCAAGATATATGATCATATAATAAGCGAGGAGAGGAGAATGCCTCCAGACAGAGGAAAACCCTGTTATTGGTCTTGCCACCTTGTTTCATTTTCTAGGACAACTGTGACACAACTACTTGAGTGAGTTTTCATGTTTTATTTGGATTTTTTTTACTGAAACGATACCATGTATTCTGAAATAAAAGTTTTATTTTTTCATCCATCTAAGCATAATTCAAGAGTACTTTTCCAGAAGCTATATCTCAGCATTTCAGGTTTTCTGAATCCTGCTGGAAAGTGAGAAAACTCATTACCAACAGAGTTAACCAGTACAAGCTACAGAATTTAATTTTGCTTGTTTTCAGGAMAAAAAAAATAATTCTCTTATTTACTTAATATAAGGGAATAATTCATAACAAGTTCTGAGAAATTAGCAATACCAAGAAGTAATCATGCTGTAAATTCTTATGAGGCTGCACACTGTTTGATCTGCCTGTGTCCCAGTAGAGACACTGCAGTCCTATTTCAAGGGTCACAGTTAATAGGAAAATAGATTGTGGTCAACACAAAACTAACAGTTGTGGTTGCAATAGAATATCAGTGTCCAAAATGGAGAAAAACACATTAACAAATGTTTTTGCTCTTCAGCAGCAGGTTAATTTTACCCCTYAAATTAGGAAGGAGAGCCGAAGGAACCCCAAACAAACCATGGCACCTATCTGGATACTGAAAATCCTTACGACTTTTCTGCTCTTAAATTCCAGAAAGTTATTAAATTTCCTCCCAGCCTKGATGCCAGAAGCCGTCTCCTAAGGTGGCAGAAACAATATCCTTCTGTCTATCTGTTCTTCTCATTCATTACAAATGCCAAATTTTCCAGCTTTCCCTTAAAATTGTCTGAGTTCAATTGATAGCACCTTACTGTAAAACAAATCAAAATGTCCGAAGCGATATAAAATACTTCAGGAAGGTATCCAAAGCTATATTTATTATTCAGTAGTTCAATGTATACTTTGATGATTGGGAATAATTCATACTTTTAATTAATTAGAATCCCATAAAATTTACACACTGTGAAGAATAAGCAATGACATAGAATGATGCTGTCAAAAYCATGCAATTTTTAAGCAATATGTTKTGAGCTATAACAACAAAAATGGTACAGCTCTAAGGTTCGGAGAAGTTTTGCTGAACCTCTTAGAAATAGAATGTGACATTCATAGAGACTAACAAGAGAAATAGTCTTATTCTGTTTAAATATAGCTGAACACACCTCCTCAAAATTACTCCACACAAAAGATCAGAACTGTCAAATATGTTAATTGACTTAAGTGATAGCTAGACATAATCATAGCTGTAGACATTGACTTGGTTCCCAGATATTTTCTGTATTTGTCAGAAAAGGACAAGTGCTTCCTAAAAATGTGATAGCTAAAATGAGCAAGACCTCAAWAACTGAAAGAAAAAGCTGAAGAGCAATGATGATATTTTAAAATTTTTGTACAAGTCCATAGAAGTTTATGTTTTCCTCCTACTTATCACCACAATATGCGTATCCACTTAAATTTTTGAAAAAGCAAAGAATGCCATATTCTTAAGGTAATGGTAGGGACAAAGGGAGGAAATAGACAAACTTATGTTTCATTGGTCTGAAARTGATGAAACACACTTGTTCCAGTGCTTAGACTGTCCAAAGGTGTTACAAGAGCTCAGGATGAAAAATCTGAGCCTAATTAGTTCTGCATTCCCTGGCCTCAGTTTGGCCAAGCTACATTGAATAATTTCTTTATCAGCYTGCTCTTGGAATTAGTCATGTATTCTCTGTAATTATTTTGCATTCTTAGCATATATGTCCTCTTCCTCGATTTCATTTTAATGTGTTTTTAAATTATATGCAGCAGTTTGCATGTGCATGTGTTTGTTTAAGTAGATATGTACACAAGATACACATAAAGATGCACAATCCAAATATTTTGTTCTGAACAATATGCATAGTGATAATTCTGTTTTATAGTTGCAAAACTTTGAAAGTAATCAAATGTGCCACAGAAATTGCCACAATTGCCACGATAGAACAAATTCTTCATTGCTTGGCATGGTAATGACATTCAATTGTATTCAGCTCCCTCATAGTTCTTGTGTTCACCAGCTAAAATTTTTACAACATTTTAGTTCATTAACTCTAAGAACACTAACTTTGAACATTTAAATGTTACTGGTCAAAAAAAAAGAAAACCAAAAAAAAAAACCACCAACAAAGTCAAGCAAGTAAAATCAAACAAGAAACTACTACTGCTTATGAGTCACAGTCAAAGGTGGCTATAAAGAAGAACAGGGTAGATTTTTCTACAATCTCTTAAAATAATTTCTTTTATCAAAGTGTGGGATTCTAATGATGTGATATGGATTACTGTAACTTATGGGTTCTGCCAGATTTACAAATAAAAACATTTTTTTTTCAGCAGCTCTCCATTCTGCTTCATCTTTCCACAATGAACTTATATCTGTTCTTTCATTCTGTACATATGTGGAGACTAGCTGGAGCTAGTCTCAACAAAGAGGATATAAGTGGCTCTACCCTGTCAGTCTCCTACCTTTTGTATTCTCAACCATTAAAGAACAGTGAAYGTTACTGCTTAAATCCTGCTCTACCCTTGAAGACTTTAAAAGTACARTACTCAGTCATACTGCAGTAGTGGCATGTGTCAGCTATCTGCATACTTAATTTTAGAGGCTTGCACAAAATAAATGAAGTTAGTAAAAAGAAGATCTGTAAAGAGCCTTAACTTGGCTTTGCTAGGCATACATGGACTGAAATAGTTCAAAGTTTTGTGATTTAGACAAATGTTTACTGTTTCAGTCGACCATTAAGAATTCAGCAAACAGCACATACAACTCCTCATCTGCCAAAGTCTTGCTTCAGAAAGATCTTCTCAAGAATTAATTAGCTGTACACCAATTATGTTACATTGCTAGTGATACTGTTACGGACTACAAAATTGTATTTGCAGAAACACATCACATGTACCTCCTGTCCACGTACTTTCTAGCAATGCTAACACATATTCATTCTAGAAAAAAATGGAAGAAATATCAAGTAAAATTTCAGTCTATGAAATTTTATAAGGGTTATCTGTACTCAAAAGAAACCCAAATCCCAAATCATCTATTTCTACCAAAAAAAAAAAAAAAAAATAAAAATCAGACCACCTTAAATAGTAATGACATTAATAAATGCATCTCTAATGATGAAATCCTAGGTGTTTGTGAGACAAATAAAAAAGAAAGAGATAATTGACACTAAAAAGAAAAGAGTCAGAAAACAAAAGAGTTGATTTGCWATGCAGTTTTCAAAGGCCAAAATAGATTATCATAAGCAAAGAATAGATAGAAATAAAAATTAAGCTAAAACCAGGGAGAAGGGAAAACAAATAAAATACAATGGCAAAGGAAACCAAAATAACAAAGGGACTACTGAAAGGACTCAGTATATAAACAAGATGACATGCAAAAATGGAACAACAGACAATTGATAGCAAAACCATCTAATTATCAGACATATTATGAGGGAATATAAAATATGAAAAGATTTCTTCTTGACACTTTTTAAATTAAAGCATCTCAATTGTTTGGTCRGTTGATTTTGTTTTGGTTTTGGTTTTGTTGCTGTTTTTTGAGTCAGGAGTCCAAGACAGTTAAAATCTTTGAAAAGGAACTGCTTTGACTTTAAATGAGCATACCAAAGACAGCAAAAGTATCTAGTTTCCTAAACTRTATTTAATTACAACACAAAGAGAAAAACTGCTACTGCTACAAGTCAGTCTTTTAAACATACTTGCTCTGATAAAATATGAAAGAGTTTTGAAAGAGATTTCTTCTCTGCCCACTGGGTCATCATAGAAAAAGAATAATTCTCATAATTCCCCCTTTCTGCMCTGATTATTAGGTCTAAAAAAACAAAATCAACCTTTTGCTTCTTAGTTTTCCTATCACTTTTAAACTGTGGCTTTTGGTGTGGTGTTTGTTGGTTTCAACTTTCCCATTCATATCAGGATCTCAGTTGAGATACTACAGGATCAGGGTACACTGAAATAAATCCAGTAGCACTCAGAGAAGGAGCATGCCCCTTATCCCTTCTTCCAGAAGATTGCCTCTGCTTTGTAATGCAGTTTCAAAGACAAGGTGACCAATCACATGTTTTTAAACAGAAGATCAGTCACACAGAAAACACACAGTAAACTGCAAACAAGTCAGTAAGTYTCCTGTCATACATTTCTACAAGCTATGGGAGTTACAGCACAACAAAAATCATAATAACAGCTTTAGCTTGTCAGGGAATGACCCATTGTGACTTAAGTAAACTCTGCTGAAGGAGAAGAAATGCATACAGATAAACACAAGCTCTTTGCTGCCTAGAATTGATAATAAATAGAACTATCTCACTACTTACTGAGACTGGTTCTGTATTTTGGGATACACCATTCGGCTGCAATAATATSATAGTAGGCCTATAAAATGCCATAATGTGGACTCTATTAATAAAACTATTCATGAATTTAGTCTCCATACAATGGCTTGTAAGGTYTGTACTTTATAAGTAGAAGTCCTTTGCCACAACTTTTTTTTCTGGTCTACAAAAGGATTCATACTATCATAATTATGCACGTAACATCATCACTTTATGATTTGTTCTGACATATTCTCATCCTCACTTCCCTTTTACTTCAGAGAGTAAACTGTAATGGTCACTATCAGGATTAAAAACTCTTTAAGGTTTATTTTTTTTTTTAAGAAAGAAGACAAGCAATTAACAGTCAAACAACAAAACCAAAAAAGACGGTCCAATAGAAAAAAAACCAGAAGAGTAGGCAAGACTCAACCTTAAAAGCTTGTGGGAAAAAATCTTATTTCATACAGAAATATTTCATATTTCTTCAGATCATGTGAAGTYTTATGTTTTACTCAGTGAAAACTGTTAAATTTCTGCATAAATAGTACATGGCATTATTTTTTTTTTWAAGTTATAGCCAGCAGCACAATTTTTTCTCTCTCTGCCATGATAAGGTTTATGGATTATTAAACCTGAATAGATTTAATTCCTAATGCAAAGCTTTTTCCTAGTCATTATAACCAAGTAGCCCTCTAGGACAAGGACAATTGGAATTGCTAATATCTGATTAGACGCTTTGTATGGAATTGGCAAGACCTGAAGATGAAGGTGCCTTCATCACCTTCCTGTGGTTATGCTTTACWTGGTTCAGCTGTGACTAATTTCTCTAGTTCACCAGACATGTAACATTAAATTGTTTTGCTTTTGTTTCGCTTTGTGTGATAGARTCATTGTTTTATACAGATATCTGTAACAAGCAGGTAGCCTATGAGAATTCCATGTTTGTGATTAGAAGATAGTGATGAAGTGTAGGGAAATGCAGGCCTGTTACAAGAGCAAAGGTTTGGAGGACAGACACACAATGAGGTGCAGAGGAGAATACACAAGGGAAGAGAGTGAAACAATGCTGGCGTTAAGGGTAACAAAAAGAACTAAAAAATATTATATTAAATACATGAAAGAGATTTGGATGCAACATGGACATGCATACCAAGGAAGAAAGAGAAAGGTGTAAAAGCCTGTAAGAAAAATATAAAAAATTATTCCAAGTACATCCTACAAAAAGGACGTAGAGAACATCARCATGAACATCAACATATTCCTCCTGGAGAAGGATTCACAAATGCTGACAACTCACCCAACAMCTCCCAGCCACCCACCATCACAACTGGAGCAAGACAACTCACCATTTAGAGCAATAACAGAATTAGAGAAAAAGACCAGGAAAAAAAGACAAACTAAGGAGTATGCATGTTATAATTTTAACTGCACTACTTTTATTTTTTTTTCTCTGGCAATATTTACCTTTAGCTAACAATTTCTTGTGTTTGCTTATATGTGATGTCTGCTTCCTCTTTGCCTGTGAACAATATTTGCAATATTTTKAATGCAACGTTTTCAGCTATGCATTGCAGTTAGGATTCCCCAAAGAAAATTCCAATGCATATACTATCTGTAATGTTGCAGAAAGTCAGATATAAATATAGAACCAATGTATTAGTCACTAACATTCATTRCTGYCTCAAAATTGTTACGATAGTTATGGCTGGAACAGCCATATAYCGGTTCAACAAGTAATGCTGTAAATTACAGTGGACATAAAGATTTGCAGATCTCTACTTGGCTGTCTATTGTAAGGGATTGTCAAGATRTCATGAATATTAAAACTCACAACCTGAAACGCTTTTGAAACAAAAATAGCTATTCCAGGAAAGAGACAATCTAGAATTCTGAAAGAATTTAGAGACATTTTGGAAAGAAATGTGAAGTTTAATTTTTTTTTTCTGCAAAAGAGATACCAACAAAAGCAAAGGAGATGGTTTAAAAATAAAGATGAGGTTGAAAATACAGACTCTGAATTCACAGATCAGACATAAGCCTCAGGGTTTTCTAGTCCTGTGGCACAGCAATACAGAAGGCAAATGAGAAAAGAGATGGAAGCCCAGAAATCTGAGGTTTAGGAGCCAAGACTGGCAGGAACTGCAACTGTCTCTGTCTTATGAGACATTGAGCATGAATAATGCATTTTCTCTCTTCTCGCACCCCTCCAAAACCAYGTAATATTTTCTGAATGCAACCTGTGGTATTCAAAAACTTCCAGCCAACCCTGTTATATTGAAACTTGGAATGGTAGTTAAGTAATGCCATGTCTGCCTTCTGGTATTGTGGTGGCTTGGTGCTGACTGGACAGCAGGTGCCCACCAAAGCCACTCTATCACTCCACAGTCTCAAACACACAGGAGAGATGATACTATGTGGGTCAAGATAAGGGCAGGGAGAGATCACTCACAAGCTACCATCATGGGAAAAACAGACTTAATTGGGGAAATTAGTTTTGATTTATTACCAGTTAAATCAGAGTAGGATTATGAGAAGTAAAACCAAGCCTTGAAACACCTGACCTCCACTCCTTCCTTCCTCCCAGATTTAAATTTATCCTCAATTCTCTACTTCCTTCCCCSCTATCAGCACAGCAGGACAGGGAATGTGCTTGTGGTCACTTCATGAAATGTTGTCACTGCTTCTATTTTCTCCTCAGAGAGAGGACTCGCCCTGTTCCCCTGCTTCGGTGTGTGGTCTCTTCCACAGACGCAGCTCTTTCTGAACTTCTCCAACATGAGTCCTTCTCACAAGATGCAGTTTTTCATGAACTGCTCAAGTCTTCCACGGGGTGCAGACCTTCAGGAACAGGTTCACATGTTCTGCCAGAAAACCTGCTCCAGCATGGGCTCTCCAGAGACTGCAGGTGGATCTCTGCTTCACTATGAACCTCCATGGGTTTCAGGGTCACAGATGCTTTACCATGTCTGCACCATGGGCTGCAGGGCTTCCAGCAAACTCTGTTACTGSACCTGTAGCACGTCCTCCCCTCCTTTACTGACCTTGGTGTCTTGCAGGGCTGTTTCTCTTAGCCTCTCATGTATTCTCATTCCTCTCATCTCCGCTTTTTTCTGCATAATATTTTTTTCTCTTCTTTAATATGTTGCCCCAGAGGTGCTACCACTGTTGCTGTTCAGCTTGTCCTTGGCCAGCAGTGGGTCTGTCTTGAAGCCAGCTGGCATCAGCTCCATTAGACAGGGAAAGCTTCCAGCAGATTATCACAGAAGCCACCTCTGCAGCCCACTGCTACCGAAACCTTGTCRTGAAAGCCCAATATACAAATTCTCTTTCTTTTCACAAATGGAAGTCTTCCCCTGGCTGTTAAGGAAGTTTTATTGCTGACAAATTATCTATTATAAGTTTTATCAAATATTCCTTTGCTGTAATTGCCAGATATATTTGAAGGTGTGTACAGGATAGTACACAAAGTCTTAGTATCAAAATTGTTTTAACACATCTCTTGTCTAGGAAAATCTTTCTTGTGATTCAGAGTATTTGTTAAAGCCTGCTCTAAGGAAAGATTGTGACAGGTTTTGAAGGATGTTGTGGGCTTTGATATACTATGGGATCAAAGGGAATAATAGTGGGGAAATAACCTGTTTTGTGGCCAGTGTGTTCTGCTAACAATAATCAGCAGTCTTCTGRGGTTTGCCCTCAATTAAATATTTCAGCTACTATATATCTACCCMTTTTTTCAGATTTTACAGTATACTTATTACCACACTGTCCCAAAAGAATATGAACAGATTAGCTCAGGGAAAAGACAGGGTTATACCAGCTACAAATGTCATACTAAAGAGTCTAAACTAATTTTAAAAAAAAACCCAATCCCATGAAATAATTGAAGCAGGACATTACACAAATAAAACACATTAACATCATCTTGTTTAGAATGAGATGAGTCCAGATGGGGACAGCCTAGGAATTCCTGTAATTTAACACAGGAAAATAAGAGGATTTTGTGACTAGAAATTAATTTTTATCCTTAACATAGAGGTCAACAGCTTTAAATCAAAAAAAGAAAAAGGTGAAAGAAAATAACTTGTTAAAAAATCGCACTATGGGATTTGAGATCACRCTTTGAGTTCCACCTGAACAATTCCAAAGAGAAAGGTAGACATTTTCATTACATATCACACGGCTCTGAAATTTCCCAGAAGTTACATGCAGCCACTGTCATACTTGGAACACAGACCTCTTACTGCAACTGTGCAGTCTGTGCGGCACATGGACCACACACAAGCAAAAACTGTCTTGCACYGGGATGGTCAATGAAGGTTGGTAACTACTGCCACACCATTGCCTGTTGTACACGAGGTTTCCACATGGGGACATACAATTGCACTGTAATGAGAGACTCTCCTATAGCCAAAACACTATTTTGTTGCTGTATTTAAATGGTTTAAAAGCATTATCCAAGTACATTTACATTTTTAAGAGAGGACAAGCTTTGGGGAAGGCATGCAACCGACACCAGCAGAAGAGGGTAGTTTCTGTCTTCTAACAGATACGGAGTTTTTGTCTTGGACCTYTGAGAAGGAAAAAGGTCTCCTTAAGCCTTTCTTCACATCTCCACAATGATTGACTCTGGTGGATTGACCTTGTSTGGATGCCAGGTGCCCACCAAGCTCCTCTGTCTGTCCCCCTTCCCAGGTGACAAGGAAAAGAAAATAAAATGGGAAACAACTCCTAGGATGAGACAGGGTAGTTTGCTAAAGCAGAAATGCAATTTTGAACATGCACAAGCAAAGAGTAAAAAAGAGTAACCTTATTCTCTACTCCCATCAGCAAAAAAATTCGATCACTTCTAGGGAAGCAGGGCTTCAGAACATGTAATGGTTACCCCAGAAAGGAAACATGGTAAATATTGAATGCTGTCCCCACCCCTCTTTCTTCTTTCCTTAATTTTATATCTGGGCTAAAATAATTTAGCATGGAATATCCCTTTGGTTATTTTGGGTCAACTGACCTGGTTGTTTCGTGTCCCAGGATCTTGCCCACCACCAGCCCCTTGATGTGGGGAATGCTGAGAGACAGCGCTGGTGCTGTGCCAGCACTGCCCAGCAGTACCCAAAACTCTGGTGTGTTATCAACACCTTTCCAGCCACCAATGCAGAGCACAGCACTGTGAGGACTGCCACAGGAAAATGAACTCCAGCTCAGCCAGACCAACATATTGGCATCCTCTGACCTTCTGATTTTATCAACCTTTGTTAAAAATAGAAAATAAAGAGAGAAGAAAGGCAAGGGATGCAATGTGAGCATAGACCATACTTAACTTTAGACATCATTTGAGGAAAACTGACAGACACAACAAAATGAGAAATAAGTATTTGAATGTTAGGAGGAAATWCAATAAGGGCACTAAAAAAGCATCCATACCTGTAGTAAATTATGATGTATTTGACTGAGAAAAAGATATGGCAATAAAAATTATCATAGGTTAAATTGGATAAAAGTGCAATACTTTCAATACCTATGTAGAACTAAACTTTATTACAAATATACTATCCATCAAATGATTGGTCACTATTTTCCATCAGCTAATCAAGCACTTATTAATCAAACATTTGATTAGTTAGCGTCATTACTTTTTTCCCCACACTATTTTTTTTTTTCAAAACAAAACAATAGTAAATGAATCACAGAAAATCACAAAATCACAGAGTATTCTGTGCTAGAAGGGACCTAGAAGGGGCATCGRGTCCAACTCCTAGCCCTGCACAGGATAGCCCARGAATCACACCCATGTRCCTCACAGTATTGTCCAAATGCTTCTTGAAGTTTGTCATATTTAATTCTTATACTAGTTTCACATGAGACAACTCTGTTAAAAATTAAATTCCCTTATGTGTAACCCAGACTCATCACGATGCCTTTTTGAAATTTCCAAACTTCTTCTTTCCTTTATCATTTTTATACTTTTGCCTACCAGTATCGATTCTGCCTTGGTGATACATGCAGATCAAGATCATTACCTGTTTTTTTCTCAAAAATCCTAACAGAAAAGTAAAAAAATGTATTAGACATTCATAACCTACTAGTGAGGCTTCTATACTAAGGTACTTTCCTCAAATTGTATTGCAAAATCTCAACAATTACATGATTCCTTACACTTTTTTTTTTGGTCCCCAGTTTTGCAATGTCATGCTGTAGCTACTTATATGTATTTCTTCAGGTCTCTAATGTTTAATAAATATCATAATCTTTTTTTTTCTTGTTGCTGTAATCCTCCCCCACCCTTCCAACCCAAATACCAGTTTGCAATTAGCGTGACAGCATCTATCACAGAGTCATCTGTGAGCTCTCTCTGAGCCTTTTCATTCGCTTGTTTTCCCTTTTCCTTTCTTTCCACCACCATCTCTGCAGCTCTGAGGGGAGCACTTTGGAAAGTACCAGGCCACATAGCAGGGACATTGCCAGTGTTCCCTTTGCCATCAGTGGCTTCTCAGTCCCAATATCCCTTAAGGAGAGGGTGCAGCCTGGAGTCATGCTTCCAACTTTTGCTCTCACCTCTCACCTCTCTGGCAGGCGAGTAGGTCATGGAGCAAATCAGTAGGTGGTTTCTAAAATTGAGGTCATGGACATATGAGTAATTGATCTACACAAAGCCATGTGAGAAAAGGAGCTCAGCAATCCCCTGGGTAGTTAACATCATGAGAAATAATATGCTCTTTCTCCTGTCACATTGGACCACAAGAAAAGGGGGTCAGGTGCCTTCCTTTTTTGTGCAGTGGGGATCTGCACCTCTCTTCTCCCAGACCCCAGGGGTCTCGARCAGAGCAGGGACCCAATAGGAGGTAGGCCAGGCCTGATGCCCTGACTTACCTCAGGTCTACATGGTAACCCCACCTGTGACTTGTCTCATCACTACTAGAGACCCAGGGCCAGTATTGATCAAGTGTAATTCTGACATGGCAAGTGGAACAGAGCCAGCAGATCTCAATAGGCAGATAAAAAAAAACTACTGGCATAGGTGGACGTGTATTTGTATTAAAGGTTTCCTGTAGAGGGAGTGGTGAGGAAACACACACACACACACATGCACACCTGACAGCGCYGTATAGCCTGCCCAGCTGTTTTCTGGTTGTAACATTTCAAACCTGTTTTATCATTACACACACAATATGAGGAGATAAAAACATTACAGACAAAGTTTTATTTTGCAGAACATATAGAATGATTCCTCACAGAGATATTTCATAAATAAGGACTCAACATACAAAAACTTTGATCAAATTTTATATACTTCTGATGGCTTTTGCTATAGAAGTTGTAATAATGACATATGTTGTCATACTGCAGAGGAAAAATAAATATCTCACTATTTTAATTCCAGGGTCATCTAACAAATACTCAGGTGGTATCCAATGCCTACAAATCTTTGCTAAATAAACTCTGAAGCAACTGCAAAATTTTCTATCTGCCACGTTTCTTACTTGTGAAAACAGTGTTCCAATGGTATAATAACAATTAAATATAATATATATATTTTTTCTACATTTAGAGGGCAAAAAGAATACACTGCTTGTAGAAAAAATAAATGACCATGATAGTTAATTAATAAAGATTCATGCTGAGTGCATTATGAAGCATTGGATGTTAAAGATTCAACCTGGGATGCCCTGGTCATTTTAACAAAACAAAACCTCCAGTCTTTTTAGAGTTTTTTATTGTGTTGTTGATTTTTTTTTTACAATATACAGTGGAGATGTAATTTCTGATGTTCTGCTAACAGTTGTTTGTMTCTCGGATTATTGTAAATAAACTGTCTTCATTTTATAGAATCTCTCACAGCTGCCTTTTTTCAAATTGAAATCTCAGTGGGGCTTTGATTAAAATGAAAAAGAACCAAAATGAAATTTTATTAGGTGATACAGTGTACATTCCCCCTCTTAAACCTCTTTATACTTTCTCTGATGATTGTTTGGGTAGTTTTTTTCATACTTAGAGGTAAAGATGAATTTGTTAAACAGTGTTTTTGACAAGCAAAAAAAAAGATAAAATAGATTCTGCTTTACCAATTTATGTTATATCTACGTTTAAACTGCAGCAATATACATCTTTATCATATGTACTTTTTCATTTATATTGTATTTTAATTGATTTTATTGTAACCTACTTTTCCAGTGGTAGGGCAGGGGGGGTTGGTTGTGGGAGTGGTTTTGTTGTTGTTTAGGTTTTGGTGGTTTTTTGTTTTTGTTTGTTTGTTTGTTTGTTTGTTTGTTTTTTGATAACACCAGCCATAGAGCAGATACATATTCTGAGTTAAAGTGTGTGCCATGTTTCTCTCTAATAGTTATTTTGCTTGTTCTATACTTAAAGTTACTATACTTTTTATCTCACAGGGAAACATTAAGTTTAACTCCCTGGATTTTGTGAAATTTGTACATGTGATGATGACCACTTCAGAAAAATCCCACARAAATCAGTAAATGGCAACGGTAGTTCCTCCTTAGCTGATTTAATCATTCATATGGTAATGTTAAGAAGCCTCTACTGTTGATTCAGAAGATTCTTAAGAATAATTATAAGAATTTGCTTATGAAAGTAGGATGTCTGAAATTTAGGTACTAGCCTAGTTTTTCTAAGGAATTTTGTGTCTGAGAATGTGGTTTAACTAGCTGCAGAAGTCTATTGATGACATGCACTTTGCCTTCATGTTTTTGTCATTCAGAATATTACAGAATCACAGAAACATAGGATTATAGAATAAAAGACCTGTAGAATCACAGGATAATTTGCACTGGAAGGGCTTTTAAAGGTAGTATACCCCAATCCCCTTGCAGTGAGCATAGGCATCTCCCACTGCACCAGGTTGCTCAGAATCCTATCTATCCTGACCTTCGACAYTCCCAGGGCTGTGGTATCTACCTCCATTTTGGCAACCACTTCAAGTGTTTCACTATCCTCACTGTAAAAGATCTCTTCCTTCATTCTAGTCAGAATTTCCTCTCTTTTAGTTTAGAACCATTATTCTTTCTTATCTTGACCGGACTCACTAAAAATCTGTCCCCATCTTTCTTATAAGCTCCCTGTAAGTGGTTAGGCTGCATTAAGATCTCCTCATACCCTTCTCTTCAGGGTGAACACTTCAGCTACCTCAGCCTGGCCTCATAGGAGGGTTATTCCATCTCTGATCATTTTTTGTGGCTTCTGGACCTGCTCTCCTGCAATGAGAACTCTGGAGCTGGATACAGCACTCCAGATGGAGTTTCATGAAAACAGAGGAGCAAAATCCCCTTGCCCTGCTGGCCATGTTGCTTTTGATGCAGTCAATGAGTCAATTCAGGATATGAGTGGCTTTCTGGGCTACAAGAACATATTRCAGGGTCAAATCCAGACTCTCATTCACCAGTGACCCCCAAACCTGCTCTCAATCCATTCATCTTGCAGCCTGTATTGATGTTGAGCCTTGTCCCAATTCAGGTACAACACATTGCACTAGGCTTTGCTAAACTTCATGAAGTTCCCATAGGTCCACTCTGCAAGCCTGTCCATGTCCCTCAGATTGCATSCCATCCCTTAGCTGTGTCAACTGCACCACTTCAGCCTGATGTCCAAAAATTTGCTGAGAGTGAACTCAATCCCACTGTCTATGTCACTGATGAARATATTAAACAGTACTCATCCCACTGGTAACCCCTGAGGAACATCACTTGTCTCTGATCTCCATCTGGATATCCAGTCAGYTCCTCATCCCACACTCCACTTATCAAATCCATATGTCTCCAACTCAGAGAGAAGGATGYTGTGGGGGATCATATCAAAAGCTTTACAAAACATCCTTCATGGGTTTTTCTTCCTAGTAACCTTGAGTCGATCATCCTTCACATGCTACAATGTATTACAACCTTCGTCCAGAAAGTAAACTATGAAATATTAAACAAACATATATGTGCTAAAAATTATGTAGACTTACATTCAGAAGAAAATATTAATGTGTTATTAAGTAGTTGTCTCCCTGGTTATAACAAAATGATCTGTGACTGTGACAAAGAAAGTCCATCTGACTGTATAAAAAACCAAGCATAACTAATGTGCGTTCCTTCACATGCGTAGGTTCTATGACACCTATATTGTATATATGGACAAAAATTMATTCTTCTTGATAGCTATCCACTTCATAAATTCTTTTTTTTTAGTTTTATTGTGATATACCTTACTTGTAATCACAAATATCCRGTTTAGCATTTTACTTAATTTTTTCTGTCACATTAATCTTAATACTTTCTTCGTGTTKACATGCTATGTAAGAATAATTTAAGCTGTATGGTTGTTAGTTCTTTCAGCACCCGATGTTGTAGGAAAACAACAAAAGCATTTAAATATGCTATTGTACTTAATTTTAGCATCAATATTATCCCTCAGGTCAGTTGCTCTTCTACTGTGATTTAATCAAATTGTAAGGAAGAACTGTAGAGTCAAGGGATTATTTTTGTTGAATGAACATGTTCAGATACAGTTCTGAAATCAATGAACTGGAAAGATGTCAGCTCATGCTGGGAACACAACTTAGCTGTATGGTAATAAACGCATTGAGAAGGTGTCAGGCAAACAAAGCAATAGCCTGMAGCAGCAAATGACAGTTCTCTGAATTAGTATCCCTGTCCTTGAGCTTAAATTTGGATAAGTTTCAAATCTTTCTGATAAAATTCTCGATATTGCACTGCAAAGTTATCAGATTAATGCCTCTCTGGTTTTGCTGGATTAAATGATAAGAAGTGCTAAAAAAATAAAAAGAAGGGAGAAAAAAAGTTCACTCTATTTGGGTTTTTTTTTCCCTTTGGAAACAAAAATGTTGCAAAAGTTATGGTATTCCATAGAAATGTCAGCACTRCAATCTGTCTGCCGAAGTCTGCATAATTGGGAGAACCTTCACTAAACACAATGTCGAAGCAGCACCAAGTAAAAGGTCATGTGTTATTATTCACTGTGTAGCGCAAGAGGGAAGAGCAATTAAGAAAGCCAGAGGGAAAGGCAAAAGCATCAGYACTGCTCCTCTAACTCTTGGCTAAATTTTAGAAGTGGCAGAGTGGGAGGATACCATATGTATTGGTCCCTATGGCTGGCATCTTTAGTTTCTGGATAAGATGAATCAAGGTAAAATCAAGAGTCACAATCTAAGCTGTCAGCAAAAGAAACAATGAATTAATTAGGGAAAAAAATACAATAAGAGAATAATAATAAGTTAGAAACAATCATTCAGATTCCTCCTTCCAACATCCCACTAACACCTCATCCAAGCCCCAATATATTACTATTAGGGATAGGAGAAAGTGCTTTTTATTAAAAATGGGAATGCATCTGATCAGTGCAACAGCACTGATGTCTTCTGAATTCCTGGATTAGAGTTATTTTCAGGTTTTAAATGCAATTTAAGGAGCTGGCATATGCAGATTAATGGGTCTTGTTTATCCCTATGCTCACTTTTACTGCATTCAGAGCAGGTAATTTTTCATCTTGGGTTAGACCAAGCCATTGCTAGAAACCTTTGTGAACCGTGATGTGACTGACTGCATAAACTAATTTTCCTTTCTCCTTGTTAACTTCTTTTATCCAGGGGTACAAATATGGGAGCACCTGAAAGGCATTTTTTTTATGATTGTTAAGACATGGAGCTACTAGATAAATATAACTCAGAAAACATACTCATTGGAAAGATTGGTTCAGTTTTCTGAGGTTYACTTTATCTGGAGTTCAATTGTGCAGTTACTGTTTCCAAGGTGCAGTTACTGTTTCCGAGGTGCAGGACTATTAGGTACAAAATCTTGTTGTGGGCAAAAATGAAACATATTATATGTAAAGCCAGTGATATATTGCTGGTATAACAGAAATCTTAGCAACACAATCAATGAATTGTTTTTAGCCCAGATCCAATTATTATAGGAAAAAAATCCTACTCTTACAGTCTAATGCTACTGATCTCAGTACTAATACTACAGCTAGACATACATGCATATGTTATTATATATCTCTTTCTCAGGTGCTGTGTTCAACATTCCTTTTGGGTCCTTGGTCCTTGGGTTGACAGCTCCAGTTTTCTTGTGGCTGTGCAGCAACTTACAAGAATCTGAAATTCTGTACCAGGAGGATAATGATGTTGGTGACTACTTCTTCCTCACCGTAGGATTCAATCTGGGTTACTGTTGTATGTTTTCTAATGTACTTTTGTTGGTTCCYGTTACATCTGAATTTACTGTACAGAGTATGTGTTACATATCTTACACACTTGTTTTCTTACCCCAAGACTGATTAGTCTTAGCTTTAGATCTGCTTTTTTTCAACTGATATTTGCTCRGGTTTGGAGCCCTGAGATCTTTAATGCCTTGTCATTAGAGAAACAAACAAAAAAACCCTTACAGCAAAGGAAAATCAAAATAAAGCTCAAGAATGGTCAACACAAGTTAAAACAAACAAACAAAAAAAAGCATTACAAGTCAGTTTTGCAAACTCAGTGCAAAGGCTGTGGGCTGTTACTAGCAATGTTAATATCATATGGGTCAGTTCACTGTGCACTTCAAATATTCTGAGTGATCTATAGGGAAGATATAACAATAACTTTGTCAACTCGTCATGTGTACCTTCTGGTTCAAGCCAATTCTATAACAAGACAGTAGATGTTAAAGTAGACTTTGCATGGCTTTTAAACASACTGTGCAAGGATGAAAAGTTCTTATACTTTTCTAGCTGTCTGCCAGATTGGTCAGGGATCAGGCATATGTTATATATGACCAGAAGCAAAACATGAAATCATCAGTTTTGAATTCTAATGAAAGAAATTAAAAAAATGACGAGCATGGGCCAGCAGGTTTAGACTTTGAAAGCATACATTTATAATATATAAGCTAATATATGTAAGAAATTTCTGCTCTCTAGTTAGCCTAAAAGTGTAATTTAAGCCTGTATAGTTTTAATGAAAAAATTCCACAGGACATGGATTATTTTTCATTAGCTTGAATGTTAGTCCCTGTAGCTGCGATTACAGCATATTTGATTTAATTGTTCATTAAYATATTTGTTATGCTGCCACTAAATTATGCAAATAAAAATAATGAATTCTTACAAGATCATTATAAATCCTTACCTATAATTGAAGTGTGAAAACACCTTTCCACTATCTTTTCATTAATAATGGGTGTTGGTGGCAAGTCAGTTTAAGTTACGATGGTTTTAGTGTTATTTTCTGGTTCATGTATTTTTTAACTTTGGGCTTTTGGTGGRGGGTTTTTGTTGTTTTTTGGAGGTTTTATATTATTTTTAAACTTCTACATTGTAATATTTTTTAAATCCTGTAAAATATTTAATTGAGTAATAAACTCCAAAACAATTTTTGGGTAAGTATATTGCAGCAACATTACATTTAGTTTTCTTTTTTCCTTTAACTTCAGAAATCCTTAATGAAATAATGCTACAAAAAAAAAAAAAAATCCAAAATTAATGAACAAGAAAGTTTATGTCCTTCCAGTGACTCATCAAGACATATATGAAATACAAGAGTGACAGTTTTTATAGTTTTCAGTAAACTGGATCACATTTATTAATATTCCTTTCTACTCTTGTAGCAAGTTATTTACATTGTGATGAGATCGACTACATACTTCAGTGATTCCTTTGTGCTGCAGTACTTTATTATTCATATCTTTCAATGCAGTTCATTGACTAGGTTGTTTGGGTTTCTTGGTGGTTATTTACCCTTTGGTAAGGTGGGTATATACTCTTTGGTTATCTAAACTTTATTGTATAAAACACTTTCCAAAGAAATAAGATCCTATATTTAAGCTCTACACTAGCAGAAATGGTAAATATAAAGCATAAATCAGGACCAAAGCATGATGACATGTATCATGCATAACGAACTACAGTATAATAACTAAATCAATTATTATATTTGCATTTTAATTGACAGTGAATTAATGATTATTTTTCAGGAAAACAGGAGAATAAATTTCCTCTACTCTACTACATAGAAATTCAATACACATATGTCCTTCCATGACACTATATCAAGTGACAGTCACTAAAAGTTATTTTTTGTCTAATTATCAGGTTTTAGTCATAAATACTTCTTTAGGAAAAGACAGACTGGTGCAAAACCTGGTGAACAAACTTCTAAAACCCCCCAAAAAATTTCATATTAAAAAACCTAAAACAAACAAACAAACAAACAAAAAAACTAAAACCACAAACCACAATTCCCCAYGGAAATGCAAAAACACTATAATCTTGATAAAGGGCCTATCTGCATTTAACTTTTTGAAAGGCAAAACCTTTCAATAACCTGACATAATAAATATTTTGGTACTAATATTAAATCATCTCCAGTTGGGATATATTGTCTTCCAGAAGGTAATATAATGATATAGTTTTAGGTCTTTTTGTCTCTGACTTCAAAATATTTGTAATCCACATTCCAAGCATCTGTAAGTTGCGAATAACATTTAAAAGAAGTTAAAATTACAGGATAACAGTCGAGAAATGCAAGAGAAAGAGTTACAATATATATGTGGTTCAAAGTAAGGAATGATTATGTCAGGAGTGGTATTATGATAGTGAGTAATGATAGGAGACAAGTGATCATATGGTTGGGTTGAACAGATGACCAGATATCATATATACTGATTTAATTWTACTTCCATAATTTACTTGTATAAGAAGATATTTGGATGGCTACCAGAAACAAATTGAATATCTACACTTCGTGCCCTTCACTACTCACACTGAGACTGCAAAAATCTGCCAAAGTCTGTCTGCTTTTCAAGAAGTTCAATGTAAGTTCATGCGCAGCACTGATCATAAACAACAGACAACTTTATGCTCATGTAACTGCTAAATTAGGACCTTTGGGCTTTACTGTAATTTCACTGTACCCCTGAATCTCGACTGTGCTGATATTGGATTGGTCCTGGTTTGTAAGGCTATGGATTAATAGTGCACGGCTACGTGTGATTGCGAAACAGCCATGAATTCATGCCATACTTCATATTGTGTATTACACGAGCACCACCAATGAATAGAGAGTTATAACTTCRTCTCCCTGCTTCTGCTGAAATTGAACGTCCTGTGGGCCTGGTGTATTAAAACAATACAAGAAAACAACTTAAACAGATCAGATCTATAAAAAATAAATCATCATGTTTCTAATCCGTAATAAAACATTCTGATAGCCTAGGTAATTTATGTAAGGTTACATTTTGTGTTCCAAGCCTACAAAAATTCTAAGTACTGTATTTTTTCTTCCTTTTAGTTCAATTAGGATTTTGATGAAAGTTACTATCCAGTTTAATTTTCATTAAAAATGTGCCTTTAACAACAAAAATAACTAACCAAATAGAAATAGACATTTAACATTACTGGAAAACTGTAGGAAAAGGAATTTTGCAAACTCCTTACATTTGTAATGATTGCTATTTTATCACAAATACACTTACTCTAAAGCAGTATGTAAATCAGATAGAGAAACTTAATTCTTGCCATTCCCTTCAGAGAAAAGCGAGAGCTGCAGATTGTCAGGATCATTAAGTGTATAATGAACTCTTCAAACACAAAAAGAGTGAGTCAGATTATTTTAATACATTAGTTAATGATGACTTCATATTAGCAATTGGTGGAAACCTTTCTTTTTAATTTATATAAAAAAGAAACCTTTATGTACAATATTACATTCATATACACTTCTTCCACTATATGGTGTTCTCCTTAAGAAAAAATACAAATATAAATAATAAACTGTATTTTATGTATAAAATATCAATCATATTATAAATATGAATCATGTAGTACATAAAGTRTTTGTCACCTGTGTACTCTGCTCCATGATTGTACCTTTTGACATAAAAAACTCCAACATATCAGTCATTGTCAAAATTGCTGCCAATTTTTCCTGGGTTTATTAGAATTTATTCTTCGCCCCTCACCTCTCTTTTACTTGATCYCCATACTATGTCAGGACTTCAAAATTCAGTAAAAGACAAAAAAGACAAAAGACAAAAAAAGACAAAACCGATCTTTAGAAGGAAATTTGGGATGCTTGTGTTTCTCACACCTTTACAAAGCCAAAAGCAGGAGGTTTCTATTACTAGAATACTTTCCAACAGGACATGAAGCATTTGCTGTTACAGATCTGATGTCATAATAAAAATCTTCCTCTGAATCCTGTTCAGTTATRATCACAATATAAGAAGAAACCTAGACATCTGTTTCCTATATGATATTAGTGCTATATAAGCCTCCTCACAGCAGTAAGCAATCTGTCTCAGCTAGGTCATTTAGTGAAAAAATTTCAAATGGCAACAGAACAGTAAAATATTGCTATAACATTTCTGTGACATAGGGAGGAGGTTTTTTTATATACATGTGTCTACACTTCACTTAAAATTCGTGTTTTGTTATGCATGGACAATAATACTAAAGAATATTGTAACTTTTTCTTGTCTGTTTTTCTTTATTGGTTTATCTTTTTTTTTGCTTGTTCATTTTTTTGTTTTATTTCTTGCGTTTTGTTTTTTTTTCTAAAATTAACACTGTACATCTAAGTAATGAAGAATGAATCAAGGACCAAAGGAAGACTCTAGGAACTTSATGAGCTTTTTTTTTTTTTTGGAGATACCACATTGCAGTACATTGAATATTGGATCTATCTATATGAATACTAATGAAAAACTCACTGTCAGGAGGTCTTTTGATTTTGATATTGGAGTATATACATTATTTACTGGAAACCTTTTTCACTTCTTTTGAAGTCAGATATCATGAAAGGACAAGGAAAAAAAAATCAGATTAAGACTACAATCTTATTTTAGAAAATACTTTTTTTAATTAAAAATACTATTATATAAAAGCATATTAACCTTCAAGTTGCAAAAAATTCTGTCTCATTGAATGAGGATATCTCAGATGACTCAGTGTTATGCAATTTTTTTTTMTTTTTTTTTCCTTTTCTGAGTCACATTAATAGTTCAGTGTTTTTGCTCTTTCYCATATAATGAATATTAATTGTCAGTAATTTAATTAAATTACATTAAGAATTTTAATTTGACAAGGAATGCATGTTGTCAAGTCATTCCTATGGCCCAGTATCTAAAMCCAGTAATTTTACAATGTTACTATAAATTACACCTGAACAACTGTGCATTTTCTGTGGCAAATTTTGGAATTGGGTAATTTTGGGCGGGGGTGGAAACTTCTTAAAAGTTGCTTACAATTAACAGTAGTAAAAGCCCTGCTGCTAAAAATGACTTTTGTTGACCCATAAGCATCTTCAGTAGACAAAACTTTGATTCCAAACCAAGAGAAGCAAYGCTATTATCTCTAGGGGAAACCACACCCTGGAAATTCCCTGGAAGTTTCCTCTTGTTTTTGTATCTCCAGACCTGTACAGACAATATTCTCAATTCTAAAAAAATTCATAGTCATTATTTTGTAGCACAGATAATAAGTGACTATGTCTGTATGTAAAGTAGRAAAGCACAGGATATTCAGAGCAGAGCTGAGAATTCCATCAAATTCCCCTCCTTGAAACGTGAAAATGTGCACATTATTACTACTTCATTTATGTTGGTAAAATAACTTATTGTAGGAAACATATAAGTATAATGAATCATAAACCTTTAAAATTATGACACTTGAAGAAWTGCTGGCGGCAAAGAAAGAAGTCTTGCTA
Organism: Mixornis gularis; assembly: GCA_003546035.1. Taxonomy (NCBI): domain Eukaryota; kingdom Metazoa; phylum Chordata; class Aves; order Passeriformes; family Timaliidae; genus Mixornis; species Mixornis gularis. Next base: position 3,764,501 of record QVAJ01000025.1, on the reverse strand, counting down.
CTGGTACATCATTACCAGAGGGTTTCTGATTAATGACTATTAGTTCTTGTAAAAAGATTAAAAGAAAAAAATGATTCCAAGTAGCAAAAGGTAAAAAATTCTCATGAATTCTTGAAGTACACTGCTATGGAAAAGACTCAGAGGTTTTATTCATATAGTGGGTATTGTATTATAATACAATCCTTCCACTGATGTTGTTTTGGGAGTTATCTGCCAATTATATATAGTTTAAAGATTAAGTCATTGTGTGCTGTAGCCAACAGGTTTAATGCCCATGAATTTCAGATGGTTTTGCCACCTACATATTGCACACGATTCAGGTTTTCCCAAGCAGTAGCTAGCAAAAGGTTAAGCTACAATTGAAGGGCTATTTTATGTAAAACACATAAAATTAGAATTATCTCCAGGGGGAAGCAAGTTTACTAAGTGACTTTTGATTCTTTTTTCAGGATTACTTTTATTTTTGTACATTTCAGCAATACAAATCTTGGCAGCTCTATGCTATTCCAAATATAAATTCCTCAAAACGTAACAATCATTCTTAAAAATGCAGTAAGATTAGTTTGACAGTACCATGGTATATGATCTTCTGAGAATTTATTTCCCTGATTTTTATTTTTTTAAGGACATATATAGAATAAATACATGTCGATGAAAAAAGTATTCAATAATTAATAGAATAAGAAAAGCTTCAGAAAATTTCCATGATTTTGCCCRGGGTGGAAATCTTAGGTGTCTAAGTCCCTCCTACACTTAAGAACACTCTTTGTACAGTAGGGTACAATAAAAATTTTGTCTTAAAACAGAAAAAAAAAAACCAAAACCAAMCAAACAAAAAACAAACAAAAACAAACAAAACCCAAAACATAAAAAATAATGTACTCAAGAGAGAAAAGGGGGAAAGGAGATGMGTATATATTATTTTCCTCTTTAATATTAGACTTGAAATACTCAAGACTACTGTTTGAGAAAATTAGAATCCAGTAACATTTATTGAAAAAATAAATAAAAGCAACTATATTTTTAACATTCTTAGAACAGAGGAGAATGTCAGAACAAAACTCATCTTGAAAAGCAAACATTTTTTGTATTTAAAATGAAATTGCCATTCAAGTATCTGGCAGCACTGAGTTCAGACAGTCTTAGTGGGAAACATGATTGTTGTGTAATGAAGACAGAAGATGAGGAAGAAAAACTGCACTTATGAACTCTTGATGTTTACTAAGCAGAATGACAGTCTTAGGTAGAGCTGAGACACCAGTTTCCCTAAATACAATTACAGAGCCCCTTTCAGAATTGTCTTTGGTCTCACTATGCGATGTCATAATTTACATTCTATCTCTCAGGAAAGAAATTTGTCTGATGAAGACAGCCAGGACTGGACAGTTCTTTTTCTCATTTGTGACTAACTCAGAATCCAGGAAGTAGGCATTTTWCATGTAAATCTTCAGAGACTTTAACAGAGAAGAATAAGGCTTAGGAAACTTTAGTTTGTCAGTGAGATACAGATTTATTTTTTTTTTCCCAAACAGAACTAAATGAGGAACTAAAATGGTGCTTCTTTTTCTTATCTTGGTTGGGTTTGTTTGGTTTGGTTTTTTACCTTGTGATTAATTTAATAATTGAAAAAGAAAATTTTAGATAYATTTATGTCTGGAAAAAAGCATTTTGAGTGGATGTTAACAACTGAGAGGAAGAATGTTAAATATACATGCATATGTACATATTAATTAATTTTTAATTAATTACCTACTAAGTGAGATCATTTTGAGGAATGGAGATTGAAATTCCTTCATTTTAAGAGAGAAATTAAAAGATGTCTGCTTGAGGATCCTAACTACTAAGCACAGAAATATCAACTGCTTCTTTTTCACACAATTTTGTTTTGCTAGGAAACAGCCTTCTGCAGTTCTTTGAAAGATCAGTTACAGGAGAGGCCTCCAAATCCTTGATAGAGTTACTTGAGCCTCAGAGAAAATCTCCATCAGACAAGTTGATACAGCTTTATACATACAGTTTTTCTTTTACCAGCTTCAAGTGGCACACTGTTCAGTTTAAGGATTTCTAGAGCTGCCATTTTAAAGCACCTGCCTCTTCCCGGAGACYGTGCACAACTTAAGGAACTTCACTCACAGGAGAGTTATACCATTCAATAAAACAAAGAAGCTTATAAACATTTGCTGTTTCTACTTATCTTAAATGTATGCATACAGGAAAAATGGCTAACTTAATAGGATTTAAAATAGAAGATGCCTATCTTCCCCTCTATGACTCTCTTTTTATATAGCTGTACTTATCATTTCTGTGATTATTCAATTATTGAAATCAGCTGTGATGTTGTAGTAGGTGTAGGTACAGACAACTGTTGGGCTTATTTCTTGCTTCTTGTTGCTATTCTGATTAAATATTTTTTTGTTAGCATTTGATAAAGGCAATGTCATGCTACTTGATTTGCAACCACTATTTCTATTGGTATATTAGGCTCTTTTTTTAAATAGAAATTAATCACATAAATACCAAGCCATGTGATTGACTTKTGGTTACTACTGAGATAAAAAAAGAATATATGACTTCTTTTATGATTTCATACATATATATATACATATATAATTTTTTTTTTGTCCTCACATATCAGTGTTTGATGTGTCAAGTGATTAAAATTGAAGTACCATCAGGGATTAGTGGTTTACTTATATTCACATAAAAATTAACATAATAGTTTCCTGTGGGAGTTCAAACAAAAAGAATTACGCTATCTTAAGAAGGAAAAAAGGACCATTGTGTCTGTTTCCATCATTTTTGTAAYCTAAATGCTTACTTAAAATTGTAAGAGAGAGTATTAATAAATCCTAGACTATATTGTCCCCTTAGGGCCATACTCAAGATATTAGATAATAAACAAAAGGGAAGTAGGTAGGCAAGTTCCTCTGTCACAATCCACAAAAGATTGATTCCTACATACTCGCCTGGTTTTTTTTCTAATTTTTCTGGGAACCTTATTTTACTGAAATAGTCCATTGAAACTTTTTAACCATGAAAAGACGTCGAGCAGGTGAAAAATGGAGGGCAGTTAAGATGTAATTTCCTTTTTCTTCCTCTCCTCCTCCTTCAATTACTTCTTATTTCTGGTGATTCATGTATCTGGGTTGTCCTCACTAAATATGTTATATTGAGCTATTTTTCTGTAAGTTGTATATATTTGTGTGTGTGTGTGTGTGTGTGTGTGTGTGTGTGTAGCATTTAATAAGGCTTTCACAGAGTGAGTGAGCTTGCTGTGATAATTTTGGGGGAGATTGCTGTGAGATATAAGGCAACTAACACCTAATCTCTTACGGTAGTTTAGGCATCATTTGGTCATTCTTTTTGGGCACAATGTTTCTTTGGGATGATATCGTTGCTATTTTTGTCTATATGGGGAGTACTAATTTGAACTGCCTGCAAAGATTCCCAATGGTTTCATTTCTTTTAAAGTAAATCACTTYGGGGAATACTTTGAGGAATTTGGAGCTGTGTTTATCTACCTTCTTCAAACAGACGACTCAGGAAAAACATGATGAAGTAGAGTTGGTATCAGATTTTAAAGAGGACTGAGGAAAAATGTGGATTATGGTGTCACTGACAGTTAGAAATGAGTGTGTGATTTCTTCTTAGATTATTTTTGGGGTTTATTTTTGAGTTATGAATTCTGTTAACTCTGTGTGGAACAAAAGAAATAATTGAGTGCAAAGAAATGTGAGGGGAGTTAGGTACAATCCAAACTTCAGTTTAAGGAAWGTCACAGAGATAGTCTTGTAGTATCAAATTTCTAATTCTCAATTCATCTAATCATCATTTTCTACTTATAAATAAGTATTAATCCAACCATTGGGAAGTAAATGGAGAGCTAAGGTGGACCAGGTAGACTCATAGGTGCAAGGTAATGCTCTCCCTACAATAAAAAAGTTGKTTTAATTTCCTATTTTCAAAACTGCTGAATGATTTAAAAAATTCAGTCTCCTAATGCGGATGGGCAGTATCAGTATGATTTAGAGCTTTTTATTTTTGTTAGTTAAATAAAAGAAAAATGTTACATAATCTAAATTTTATAAATTACAACTCAAGGAACAAAATAAAAAAAGTTTGTTTGTTTGTTTGTTTGTTTTATGCTGTTTATTTATAGTGAGCTGAAGGGCTGTGTTTCATCTTCTAAATCATCTGCCATTTGCCGCTGTCAAAGGCTGAGGTTTATTATCAATAACATGCAGCTAAGTCAACATTCAGTTCAAAAGTAGAAGGAAAAAACAAATCTGTTTATATTTGCCTTTAAAGTTTTAAGCTCAAGTTCTAAACAAATTTTATTTGTCATGTTTTTCATTTCTGCAACCAATGGATTTAACTGGCATAAAAACCCCTCTGACTGGAGTTTGGCTAGGGTACTGAAACAAACATTTTATAACTTCTCATAATTAGCACTTCCACTACAATCTCTTTATATATTTGGGTGTTCGGTGTTATTTCCTTGCACATTTCATATCTTTAATATGTTTCTCTGGGGTTTTCATCAAAGAAAATGTTTTGATTAATTTTTTCTAGATGAATATACTGTGTCTTTTGCTTGCATGAGAGCTTGTGATACTTCACCCTCATAATTGATCTGGTGTTTGCAAACCATAGAAAGTGCCTCAAAGGAAAATATTATAGAGAAACAGTCTTGAACACTGTCTTAATTTGTCTGTTTATGATGAGGGTTTGAACATCTGTTTTCCTTTCARCTGGTTTTTACAAATATTTTGAAGTTTCACAACAGCCCTGTTGATCAGGTTATGCTGGGGCCAACAAACAAGAAATGAGCACAAAGCGGGAGAGAAAAAGAATAGAAATGGAAAACACGGTGCATGAAAGGTGATTGTAGAAGAAAAAGGAGAGGAAAATAAGAGTGTAGACATCCATTTTTCCAATATCTCTGTTTTAATGGCCCTCAATAAACTTTTTACATAATCAGATGGTAAAATGATGGRAAAATACCAAGTGTTTATTATATGTCTGGTACAGTTTGATCTGCCTCACAGACAGATCATCCAGATGTCATGAAAAATAAAAGTCTAGCAGAAATGGAATAAGTTATATTGCTTTGCTTTCTGATGTCTTGAAGTTTTCTGATACTTCTCTTCTTCCAATGATTTTTCATTCTAAGTATTTGTGTAAGTTCAAGTCCAGAAGTTCCTGTGTGTATTGCAACAGTTACTCCACAAAATAATTTTGTCTGTTTACTGATTGTAAGTAGAAAGAAACAATAATACTTAGCAAAGCTTCATAATGTCCTTCCAATATAAGAGTATTTAATATATATTTTTTGAGGGAAAGAGTGATAATCGGAAATGCACATTCTATGYAACCAGATTAGTAATATTTATGTAAAATTGTAAACCAAAGGAAAATATGTTTGAGTGCACAATTAAATACAAAAATTAAGTCTACACATTTGCATTTTRCTTGTGTTTTATGCTGATTTTCAGGCAGTATTTTCATTTTTCAACTTTGTAACTAAACAAGCCATAGGTGCCTCTGCTAAGCGATGCTACAGGGGATCAGTAGCTAGGAAACAGGTACATGTGCAGATTTGTGTAATAGTTTCCATGGAAAGGTATATTATATGGTTCATCTGTGGTTCAACTTAGAAGGCCAAGCAGGAGATAATGGAAATGAGTTATTGATAAATCTGAGCAATTGCTGGATAAAATRGTATGGGGAATCTGGGAAAGACATCAATATCTGGTTTTGCCTGCATCACAGCCTATTTTAGCATGCTGCTTTTTAAAGTTATACATTTTAAAGGTGTCTTTGTAAGTAGTAAATATAATTTCTTCCTGATTCAGGGAAAAGATAAATCAGGCAGTCTTAGCAGGTCAAACATGATCTGAAATTCTTAGTAAAAAACCTGACAATTATATGAGATGAATGTATTTCCTAAAATACAAAATAACCATTTCTGCSCTTCAACTAAGATTGTATATTTAAATATTACCTGTACTGTGATATTCATTTTCCTCTGTTTTGTCATTGTTCATGTGYTAAATCTGCTAATAGACTTCTGTAACAAAAGCTCAATCAAAGCATGTATTCCTGCTTAGAAAAAAGTGAGATTAAATTTTCCCTTTCAAATTTGCCGATGAAAAATGCTCATCTCATGATAGTGTAGTGAGATCTCTACCATTGTCTGATGGAAACAGCAAACTGTGCTAATCCAATTTCATTTTCACTGCCACAAACAATTGCTGCCTTTCCAAAATGTTCATTACTTTTTTTTTTGCATGTACCAAGTTGGAGAGAAAAAATGGGGATTTTTTCACACAAATTTGCAACAAAAATATTTAGTTAATGGATAGAATTAGTGTCCCTTTGGATAGATACTCTACTGTTTTAAACTATAACTGTGAAGAAAAAATTGATAAGTAATGCAAAGTGGTGCCATATCTACAATTTTCTTTGCATTCTTGGAAATATAGTACCATCCCCTAACATATGAAAAGATTAAATGAGAAGAGAGAAATCAGCTATACAATCAAGATTTGTAAATTAACAAGSAATTGATTTGCAAATATTTTTTTTTATTTTAATAGCCACTAGAATTATTTTAATAGCCACTAGTACAATTTATGTAGTTCACTGAGAGCATATGTTACATACATRATGTTCTAGAACAGTGATAGTATCTTCTCACTAGCTTGTAAATGATCCTTTTTCACAAAAGCAAAATCTGAATTCTTCCTCAAAAAGAACTTTTGAGACAATTCACAATGCTAATGAATGTTTAAAGCACAAACACTTTACTGTATTACCATGTTTGATGATATTTTATTATCACATCTTATTAGGTAGTTTTATCCACAAGAATAGAGGCACTTGAGGGAAGGTTCTCTGGTGGCAAACAGTGTAGCATATTTATACCCTCTTGGAGGATAATTTTGAAACRTGGACTTAGAGGTAGGGGGGAAAAGGAAAATTAAATCTTTTTCATAGTACAGATTATATATTAATAGTTATCTCTTTCTGAAGAAAACAGATAATAGATTTCCTCAGAAGGACAGTAGGTTTAATARAAGTCAGAAAATGTAGATTGGCTACACTCAGTCTGTACTCATGATCCAGTACAATGATACTCTACACTGTAAAAAAGTCTTCAAGGTGACCAGGCTTCTTGTGGAAGAGTCTGGCTGACCCTGCAAGGACAATTAGCAGAAGCAAGGCATCTATCTCTCACCCTCTGCTAACCAGATCCCTTTTTGCAAGACAGACTATAAAACTACAAGAAAAGAAAGCACATACTCTCCATCAAAAATAGAAATCTTGAATAGCAATCATGAACYCTTTCAATTAATAGTCCATTTGGAAAATTTGGTGATAATGTATTTAGAAAGACAAACAAAACTTCAACAGCTTCCATGTGTAATGTAAACTGATGCTATATGCAGTCTCCCTAGACCAAAAAAAAAATAAAAAAAAAGTATTGAAATTTCTCTGATACTTCCAGTAGCATCAAGTAGGCATGTGATAACACAATTTCCAGATGCAGAGTTCCTGTGAGTGCTTCATTATTAATTCCAGGCAAAATCAACCAGATGAGTTTGAATAGTTTGCGCTGATATTTTGAGCACTTGGATGAACGGCCTTGTCATCAGGATAGCATGGATGCTTCCGTGTCATGCTGGTAGTGTACAATGAAGACAACAAAAGAAAACCAAGATGATATCTTTAGACATCACTAAACTGAAGGCCTAACATATACCAAATCTAGCAATATATGAAACAAAGTTTCTGCAACACCCTGACCCACAGCTAAACCTTGTCATTTGTCTGATGCTATTAAAAACATCTTAGTTTGCAATAAGAAATGAGTTGTTGACAATAACATATACATCAGTCACAAAAAMAAATCAGAAAAAATTAGGTTGTATTGGTTAGGATGTTCTACTTTATTAGTCTTTCAAGAAAAATTTATTTAATGTCTCTCTCTCCATTTCCCATCTGGAAAATCAGGATTACATCAGCATTCTCTGAACTTCTGAAGTTTCTGTGTGAAAAACACCCTTAAATCATAGGATCATACATTAATTTACTTTAGAAAAGACCTTTAAGATCTTTGAGTYTGACTGTTACCTCAGCTCTRCCATGTCCCTAAGTGTCATRTCTATATATCTGTTAAATACCTCCAGAAATGGTGACRCCCCCATTTCTCTGGACAGCCAGTTCCAATGCCTGGGAACCCTTCCAGTGAAGAMATTTTTCCCAACATCTGACCTAAACCTCCTCTARTGCAAAGTGATCATGATTGTCATTTCCTCCTGTCCTATTGTTACTTGGAAGAAAAGATCCACTTCCACATCATTAAAACCTCTTTTCAGGAAGTTGTAGAGAGTGATAAGGTCTCACTCACTCCTTCTCTTTAGACTAAACAACCAGACTCCCTCAGCAGTTCCTCACGGGATTTGTGCTCCAGACCCTTCACCAGCACYRTTTCCCTTCTCTGGAAATAYTCCAGMACCTCAATGTCCTTCTTTCTGTGAATGGCCCAGATCTGGACACAGCACATAAGGTGCAGCCTCACCAGTGTCAGGYACAGGRGGACAATCCCTGCCCTGGTCCTGCTGGCCACACTATCACTGATACAGGGGAGCATTTCATTGGCCTTTTTGGCCAYCTGGGCACACCCTGACTTATGTTCAGCTGGCTGTTAACAAGCACATTCAGGTCCCTTTCCACCAGACAGCTTTCCAGCCACTCTTTCTCAGGCCTTTAGTATTGCATGGAGTCTTTACACAAGTTCAGAATTATTATGCCTAGGCAAAGCAAGGTATGTGTTTCTCTTAGGATCAAAGGCAGAGTAGGACTCTGAAGCTAATTTTTTTGATCTTTGTTTTGTTTTCACAGTGTGTTATTGAACTTCTCTCACCCCATGTACATRCACCCCAGGGGACATGTAAGGAAATATGAAATGTTTGATAATGATCTGTATATCTTTGGAAAGACTCTGTGCCCATTACAATTCTGATGACTCCCTTGAAAACGTTATCTACATTGTTTCTGTTTGGAGGAGTGCATAAGCAACGCCTATATTATCTGTCTGTGAGAAATATACCTCTCTCCTCTGCCTTATCCAGGCTGACATTCTTATCCTTCACAATGTAAGGGGTACAATGTGATAACAGGATGTGAGGTGATGGAATGTACTCTGCTTCTGGGAAGGGCTTGTTGCCAGGATGGTTAAAGCATGATGTGATTCATCAAGCTATAATCTGAGTGTGGATTGTATCAGGAGTGATTTCTTAAGTGATAAATTGAGTTGAATAAATGTCTGTCTCCTATGAAAGCCCTTTCCATTGTTCTGAATRGAGTAGAACATTGTGAAATGCTTCGATTTAATCAGAAATTTGTTTTCCTAGGAAGCAGGTGCTGAGAATGCACATTTTCATGGAAAGATCAATGTTTATTTAATCTACAGTTCTGTACTTAAAATTTATTATTTAGATCATATTTTAATCTTTTTTTTAATGATGAAATATAATGGATTGAGGTATTTAGACAAACTACTGAGATACCAAAGAAGAGTATTTAAAAACATGCTAATTTGGATTTTTTTTGTTTTGCTTTTTGAGGTGTTTTGTTTTTGTTTTTGTTTTTGTTTTGTTTTTAATTTGGTTTGGTTTTGTTTTAACAAGAAAAAACAGCTACTCTCTTTCACAGCTTGTAAAATTTCCAGGAGCCTGGCAGGTTTAATACAGAAACCTGAAGCTGTCGTAGAGGTCACTAGTCAAGTTTAAAGTTTAAATTTTACTTGACTAATCCTGCTTAGATAATTTTAACTCAGCACAAAGGAAACTGGGAATGCCAAAGTATTATTAAAATACATTAATTTCTATATGTGAACATCTAATAATGGAAAGTATTAATGGTATTTGTCAAATTAGTTTATTTTTTGTTGATCTATATCCYTATTCAATACTTTTTTCTATCACTTTCCTTCTTAACAAAACTGACTTACATATTGATATGACCATTAACTCTTCTGATTAATTAGTCTACACAAGTACCTACTTTACAACTTATTAAAGAAAAGATAAAAGGCCATAGAAACAATACGCAAAACCACAAAACACCATCTAGGTTTATCAGCATACTGATATTTTCACTGACCTTTMTTCAACCCTTTAAGTAGGGGTGGGCTTTGGAGAAAGAAACATTTTGTTACCACATTTTGCATTACATGTTTTCATAAAGTATTCAAGTGAATATTAGGGTCTTCTACTCGGACACAGATGGCAGTGACATTCTTTCCTGTGTTTTAGAACTACAATATGGTATACCTCTGTCCTGGGGTGACTGTATGGCCCGATATCCTCAACCATCTGTTCTGCTTTACTGCCAGATCTTGAGTTTTGTGCCTGTAAGATTGGTTCTGAGAGCAAAGCGGGGGAGAGACAGCGTGCAGTTTGTCTGCAAAAGCTTCTATTTACTCCCCTGGAATTCCTTTCTCAGGGAGTGTGCTGTCTGCAGCACRGACAGCAGGASAGAGCTCTCCTTTGCTTTTAGCTTTTTTCTAATTAGCTGAGGCCTGAATATTTCTTTGGAACTGTTCAGCTGTTGTTCAGTCCAGGAACACCAGGACTACCATTCAGGGCCCCCCACAAGCTGCTCTGCGGCCTGGACACCGGACCCAAGCTGAGCCAAGACACACCCATGAAAAGGACTCTCTCTTTCTGAACTTCAGAAAGACTTTCTGAATTTACCATCTCTTCAGAACAATGAGAGATTTCATTGTTTAATATTCATTTTTTCCATGCTTGCACTTTGCTTGTAAAATAAACAGTTTCTTACCTTCTCCAAAGAGATTATCTCCCGAAYTTGTTGGAGCAGGGGCTGCTGAATGGAAGTTCCCTTCCAAATTTGTCCCAAACCAGGACAACCTCAAGCCTATTTTAGACAAATTTAGAAATGTGTTATATTACTTACAAYGTAGAGTACATCGTTGTGAAAAATACTTTTATTTTATATTTAGCATTATTTTTCCTCTTTCTCGTCTTGTATTCCAGTAYGTATATTTAATATACAGTACATATATTACATGCCTAATTGGGACAGGAGGAAGCAAATGATATTGCATAAGCTAAAAGAAATGGACAGGGATAATAGCAATTGTCCCTCCCCTAGTAGAAGAAAAACTAGTACACACTGAGCATCTCAGATTTCTTTGCAGAATTATTTTCAGTCTTATACAGAATAATATGATAACCTCTGTTCTTTACAYCTGTTTCCCTTATACCAGATGAATTGTTCCACAGACCTAGTTTATTCCACCTCTGTATTTTTGCTCAAAGTATCTTCCTTGGTAAATTAACATAACAGAAATSTTCATATGACATAAAACAAGTTTGGAAAATGGCTTATTTTCTATTGTCAGCTTCAGAAATAAAAGGTAAGCACAGAAGAATGAATTTCATTTTATTTACTAAGGCCACTTACAACTGACTATAAGTTATTTGTGTGCATCCATAGTAGCATCTGTGCACTCTCATTCAGAGTGACCTTTATTTTCTTTATACAGCACATTGATCTAGTTCTACAGCTCACATATGGTAAGTAGGTAGGTAAGAAAATACATGACACTCAACAATAGCACAGAAAAATAGTTACAACAGAATGAATTTCTATGTAATTTAGCAAGGAAAAGGATTTCAGCTTCTTAACGCTAAGAAGCTTTAAAAGTAGGAATGTTTTAAATGGAAAAATATTTTGAATACTTTTTACTGAAACTATCTCCAACTTTTGCAAAAATATAAAAAACAATTTTCTGAAAACCAGCATTTTATGTCAACCTAGCTGATATGTCAGAAGCATTTTTTTTACCAGTCTGATTATACATTCTGATGATACTGTTCTCAAATTTACTTTTTCCCCCACAATCCTCTAAAATGTGAGTAATTTCAATTGACACATATTCTTTATAGGACCATCAAGGTCTGCCTTATTCCTTCAGTATAGAGTATGCTTTTGTTGGGCTACATGGCACTTAGCTGTTGCATACATACCATCTAATTCAGTGTTACTACTAKCACTATGATGTGGCAAGAAGACATTTTTCTCCTGAGAATTGTCTAACTAGCATCTATTACATGAAAAGACTTTGGTATGTTCTGAGAAATGGTAACAACTAAATCTTTGAATCTCTTAATAAGTAATTTTTTGGTCAGAGTTATGAGACTACAGTATCTGTTTTTCTCTGTTTTAAGCATTGATACCCAGAAAAYACACCAGTGTTTTGTATTTTCTCTGCATCCAAGTATTCTTCCAGGGCATAGTAGTCAATGGATCTGCGGTAGTTGTTTGGTGTTTGAGGCATTGTACACAGGTAATATGCCTGATTTTTCTATTAATTTCCTTGGATTGATGAGGACCACTGTGCTGAAAACTGGAAAGGTCTCCAGTGGTATCACTYCYCTCTGTCACAGTGACYAGTGACAGAACCCAAGGGCAYGCCCTGAAGTTGTGTCAGGGGAGGTTTAGGTTGAATATCAGAGAAAGGTTTTTCATCTGGAGGGTATTTGGGCATGGGAACAGCTCCCCAGGGAAGAGGTCACAACATCAAGCCTGACAAAACTCAAGAAGAACTTAGATAATGCTCCCAGGAAGATGGTGTGATTCTTGGGGTGTCTGGTGCAGGGCCAGGAGCTGGACTTCAATGATCCTTGTGGGTGCCTTCCAGCTCAGCACATTCTATGATTCTAAGAGGTTTTTTGAATTTGTTATCAATGTCTTAAAAATCTATTTTCAGTAAAATATAATCAAGATCCAAGTTTACTTTCTTTCTTTCTTTCTTTCTTTCTTGACAGATCAGAACACTTACATGAAAGAAATGTAGGTTTTAAATCTAAAATGAACTTTTTGTATGTTTGTGACATTATATTCTGATTTAAATTTCTTAAAGCCTAAAACACCACTTTACATTCAATAGCATGCAGCACTTCTGCAGACTCASTTACAAAAAATAACTGCAGTGTGAATTGGTAATGGGACATTCAATCAGCCTAAACCAAATTCTTTCTACACAGAATATATTGTAAGGTAGAAAAGAATTTCGAAGTCTAATTTCAGCTACAGCTTTTTGCTTCTAAGCTGTTTTGAACTATTCTTATTGCACAGTTTATGTACTGGGTTGTGTAGTTGATAAAGATAACAGGAACTGCCTAACACTTTTACAGAAAATTATTAATACTGACGGGGAAAAACAAACCAAATTTGCCTTCTTGATTTAAGAGGTCACTTGAAGCTAATCATATCAATGTTTGAGCTCTATTCATTTAGTACTAATGATACTCTGTAGATTAGCAATTATTGTAAGGCATATTTTGCAGGTTACTGAGCAAGACTCTTTTTTATATGAAATGAACAACATGTAGATTCATTATTCGCTAGAAATTGTTCTATAAAATTCTGCAATATAACAGTCTTTTATCTGAGATGAGATACTATTTAATTACTCAGATGTCTCTTAAACATACAGGAAAACATTACCTATCCCAGATACTTAGTGCAACATTTATGCATTGATATTTCAGATGAAAAATCAGGCACATCATTCTTAGTTAAATTTTTTAATCTAAAATTCCTGCCTGTATTCAGCTTTGAGACCTTGTAGAGAAAAGCATTCATCTATTGCACTGTGAAGTTATTTTCACAGTAAGCAACCAAGTAATGATAGTATGTGAGTAACATAATACACATAGGAATTTTACTTTAAAAGGATGTTTTTTATATATTTATTTACTGTATGGTGCAGTTTCCTTTATTTTCTCTTACCTCTAAAACTATAAATTTAGGACATGCTAATAGCTTCAAGCTGAAAATATATGGTAGCACAGTTTGGTGTTTGCTTTAATAACAGCTAGCTAAGTGGTTATTCTCTTTCTCTGAATATGAAAGGTCTGTTCCATTTTCTGACTGGGAAGATGTGATCCTGTGACTATGTCTAAAATGAACAGACTCAAATACAGCAAGTTATCACCATTCTACCACATTTTCCTTTCCTTTTATTGCAAATATATGAACCTCTCACTTCCCTCTGCAGAGGATTGTATGGAATATATGCTGTATGTCAAACCACATGACTCGCTTACCCCAACAAATATTTTTCATACCATTTTCATAAAGAAACTGAAAAAAAAAATCAATATTAATGGATAGTCATTCTTGATATTTAAAAACATTTTTTGAGAGAAAATGTTCTTCTGTGAATTCTGAAAGTGTAAATAAGATAAAATGCTGAAAATATAAATACGTGCTGAGGGATTAAATTAGTTTCTTTTCAAGTTATATACAGTTGGAGATGATAAAGGAAACAGCGGGTCCTCTAGCACTATATTAATGAAAGATTACAGTATTTACACTGGAAAATGAGCTAGAAATAAAGGAATTACACATGAAAAAAAACCCTGAAGGTTTGATCAGTGTGAATGACATGGTTCTTTATATTTTTCTTTGAATTTTCAGAGTTTTGCAAATCTACAAATCCGCCAGTGCTGAGTGGAATTTCTTAAGTCTACCAAATTAATGTATTTATTCAGTAATAAATTGTACTCTAAGTTGAAAAGCAAATATTAGGCATCTTTATGGAAGTTTTGCTCTGTTGTGCTAATTTTTCTTTTTGTTTGTGTCAGCTTATATTCCATTGCTTTAAACATGAGAGTGACCTCTCTTTCTTCAGACACATGATAATGATTCTTGTTTGTGTGTCTGTTATTGTGTGCAAATCTCTCTCAGTTATATAAGACCTACACGGTCACACATTGGCACACTACAAAGCTGACAATTTCAGGGGCTGGGTTTGAGCACCCATTGCTTTTCCTTTAATTTTTCATCTACCCATCTGGCAGGAGCACTTAACATCTTCCTCCTCTTGGCATTGGGAGCAACCTACACACCTCTCCTCTGTGCAATGGGGAAAGAGGTGCAAAGGAGGAACTGTCAGGGCACTGCAGAAATTCAGATGTACAGCCAGTCTCCAGGAGGACAATACTAGCCACTGATCTGTCCTCTCAGCAGTAACAACATATTGTCTTTTSCAAGCTGTGAGCAGCTAGTAAGTAAACAGGTATTCCTTTTCTTTCAGGGAAAAGACAGCAGGCCAGATGGTAATGGATCTCCGGGGTGTCGTTTGAACAGTGCAAGACTAATCTGGGTCCGATTAATCAGTTTGATTCTTCCTTGTTACCTGAATGCATTCATCTACTGTGGAACACTTTAACACATAGATAGCCTGATTTGTGTGGTYTGTGGAATGTTAATACAAGAGGCTGTTTAGGCTGCACTGTTAGGAACTCAGAATTCAAAGCAACTCCAGTTGCACCCTTAATTCAGTTAAGCACAAGTACTATTATTTATCAAAGAAGCTGTAAGATGCAGGGGGACTAAGACAAGAAGATGACACATGAATAGTGTCTAAGAAATTACTCCTTTTTGTTTCTGCTGCAGAGGAAGTAGTGCAGACACTCAGTTAAAAAAATGCAATTACTGTTTATGAAAGGACTGAATGATCAGTGTTGAGAAAGGGCATCATTCAAACAATTTCTTGCTTCTGTTCAGTTTATTAACTATCCACTGAAAGCAGATTTTATGTAAAATATTTGATTGTGTCACTTAAAAACTGTTCCACAATTTCCCAGTTTCTAAGATATTTATCTGGATGTAGATAATGTTAACACAGATGTTTCTAGCTTGTGAAGGCTTTGTTTTTCAGGCTGTAACAGTGTCTCGGTATGGAAACCAAATTAAATATTTCTCTATTACTATTAACTGATCTTTACACTTTCAAATTTTGAGTGACTGCCTTGCAACAAAAAGGTTTTATGAGGGTAAGGACCATCTTCTTGTAAACATTTTAAGTCCACAGAGTATGGAAGGGAGAAAGTTGGGGCAAATTTTGTATTCATATTTCAAATTATGACCCTAAGTTTCGTCTCATCCATGTATCAGACAGTGTCAAAATCGATTCTGTCATATGAAGTACAGGTATTAATGTGAGTATTATATAAAGATTTCAATATATGTACAAGTATGTGTTTACTGGAAATGAAAATCAAGAATCTGGTAAGACATATTTCAAGGTTTTACTTGTGCATGTAATCAAGAACAGGTGCTAACTCATACTCAAGATTTAATAATTTTGTAAGCCTTGATATAGAAGACCTACTTGTTAGCTTTGTATTTCTTTTTTTCAGCAAGAACAGTAATAGTTAATTTCAATTCAGAAAGAAATCTCTCTTATTTTATTATAATATTTATAATATAAAAAATTGATATTAGTGGAAGGTATAGAATAGTCACATGATTTACTCAGATCTGTGTTGAGACCCAAGTGAGATGAAGAAAATATTTAATAGTATCTTTCTCATTCTTCTGTATCTATGCCCAAGTTATCAAGATCTTATATGTTTGACAGCCAACAGAAAGCTGATCCTTAAATAACTTTCTCTCAGGGTCCAGCTGAAAATGTTTTGTGTGCAAAAGTTTGCAAGGAAACTCTGGCTATTGTGGATAATTTAGGAATACCCTGACAAACCAAATAATAAAAATACTACGAAATGGCAAAATGAAATATAAACTAGACCAAACCCCAAATATGACTTCCATAATTTCTTAAACCAGAATKTGAATCTTTATGAAGTTAATGTGTATCTTGAGTGGATCAGTACTCTCACAATAAATGTTACTTTGTAATACATTATCCTGGGTTATGTTTCAGTAAAATTGGTTCTCACTGAAGTGCCTCTCTCACAGCCTGGCAGGTAAAGATGAKCTCACTTCATATTACTGATTGGAAAACTAGGACATCTGCTTCCTGCTGCTAGCCATTAAAAACAAAGTAGCTATTCACTCCAAATCCTACTAGTGTTAGTTTTATCCTGGTTAAATATCTTCACTAAGACCTACCCAACAAGTTTATATTAGAAA
>QVAJ01000025.1:3724070-3747273 GCA_003546035.1 Mixornis gularis | reverse complement strand
TAGCAGTCAGCAGTTTAGCTGAAGAAACAAATTAGTGACTCTCTCCTTTTCCACCCTGTTCAATATGTAGGAGAAGAGTATAGAAGAGTATATTAATGATACTGCTATGCAAGCCTGACAACTATTATTTTAGACTTTTTGTGAACATGGCAAGATATCACTGCATTAACTTACAACTGTGTCCAAAAGATGATTCAGATATAGGGGCCAAAATTATTGGTGTGGTAAAAGTCTCAAGTGAAAACTTAAATTCTTGCACTTGAGRACTGATATACCTCTATATAACATTTAATTATTAGAAGAAAAAAAGTCTCAAACATAAAATGTTAATGCATGGAAAATGGAACAACTGGTTTTTTTGCGTTTTTTTTATCTATAAAAAAAGTAATATACAGATTTCTCCCAAGTCCTTTGTCTTAGATCACTTCCATTATATACCACTTGGTCATTTATCAYTGTAGCCAAGGACTCTGAAAACATATAATGTAATTTTAGACAAAATTACCATTGCAGTTAGATGCTTTTTATTGGGCTTTTCTAATTGTACAATGACTTAAAAAACAATGGAGAAGGAAGTGTAAGAAAAAGAAATAGAGAAACAAAAAACTATTTTCTTACAAACCAAATATGGGAGGTCTTCCAACAGTGTAGAGTATACTTCACAGAATAAAAAAAATCTCACAGCAGCAAGAGTGTTTTCTGTAAGACAAAAGTAAATGAGGACTTGTTTTTAAAAACTTCTGTTCATAACACGTATGATTATGAAACATTTTTAATAATTCCACTTATTTAAAATTTTATTTACAAATAATTATATCAAGAGTAATGAAATCCTTCTTGAACTTCTTGCTTTGCATCACTTTTTTATAAAAAAATATCASCATGAGAAAGTTATGATGGGCGAAGTTCATTGAAGTTTACTTAAAATCAAATTATATATCTTGAAAATGTCAAAGAGAGATCTGTGGGGTTTTCTTTAGTCTGCAAKAGCAAGAAATGGTAAAACACTTTTCAGAACACTTTTCATTTCTTGGCAGAAGACATTAGACATTTACTCGTGGGTGTATTGACCTCTTGATCTTGCACAGAAATTCTTGACTAGTTATTTGCAGTCTTCAAAGATTGTGTTCCTGTGCTCTAATTCCTTATGGAAACAGTGTCAGGTAACTAGTGTACTTGAGCATGTTTCATCCCCAGCTGGTTAGACACAACTACTTCAAAATGAACCTTCTACAGTATGTAGTACGCAGAATAAATGTGCGCTATATGTGCTAAGTATTTAGAGATGATTTAGAGAAAATATCAAGATTTTTATCCATTGTAATATTTAAGGGTTCTCTATTTAAAAATTAGAAGGGCAATGTTCTTTACATGCATAAGAGTTAGATATGCATTTACATCTGAGTAGAGCTAGAAAGGAAATTTAAAAGGTACCTTGTTGCATGCTTCCAACACAGATTCTGCACATTCATGTGAAGATGCTTTACCCAAAAAAATTCACAGCTGAGGACTAGCTACACATAAAGTACAGGGAGTGCAAGTGAGTTCAGTGGCTACTTGAATTGGAGAGGTCACAAGTGGATTAAAATATTTGCAAASTTTTGCAGAAAACTGGGCAAGCAAAAGGTAAAGTAGGTGACGTTATATAAGCATGTGTTGTGGATCAGTGTGATGGATCAACAACCAGGAAAAAAGAATGTGATTTTTAAAAACTTTTGAAATTAAATGGAAAAGTGGATAATAGTCTCTTACTCACAAGTTAAATATTTAAATCGCAAAAATATTCAAAAAGTATACAGCAAGATCACAAATAAACTAGAAAKTGCTGTGTTTCCTAAAAAGTTTTCTGAATTGCCTCCTGTTACAATCCACTGCAGAAGATATATATATTTTTATATATTCTTTGTGGCTAATTTAAAAGAATTATTATTTTTCTTATAAATGCAGAAGTGTGCATTTTATTTGAAAAACTTATTTAAAAGTTTAKCTTTCCTTATGTTGATTTTTTTTTTCAAGGTTTTCTCCTTTAAAAACAATCATATCTATTTCAAAGAAAAGCTTTTCTTGCTCAGCAGGATTTCAGTCCCAACCTGGAAACTACAAAAATAATTTATTTATTTATTTATTTATTTTAAATTATATGGAACAGAGAAATGCAGATAGTAAGGAAAAAAATAAGTATAGCGATCTGGCTAAATTATGACTCRTTAGTCAGTGAATTCTCCTACTCACATGCAGAACAGAATATTTATTTCACTGTCACACTGCTATTCGTAAATTCCCTTTCAGTGATAAATAGTAAATATTTCTATCGAAGGCAGTTCCACAAACTTCTTCATAATCATAACACAAGCTTGCCCTATAAAGGATTGCCTCCATGATGTGAAACTAGTATAATTTGATTGAAATTCAGAAGCCTTATTTAGAAGGAGTTTTCCTCTCAATTTTTTTTRTCTGTTACTCTTGCAGGAAATAGTAGCTGTTATGCTAGTGATTATGACAGGCAATTATAAAAAATGAAAGCAGAATTAAAAAGCAAAGGCTTTAATGTTCTGTTTGAGTTAGTCTTTGTACAAAATGAGAGATGAATACGGCAGAGATGGGGTAAATGAAGACTGGTTGACAGTGTGGCCAAAACTGATCATTGCTCAAGGGGGTTGTGCCAAGTCATATTATCTTATTCACAAGAAATCACGGAGAAGAATGGAGAAGGATAACAATCCCTGTTTCTKTTACTGCTGGTAGGATGGACTTACAAAGTACTAATGTTAGAAAGAATCACCTCCGCTCATGACTGACCATGGGTAGAGAGGYTTATCCTTAGCGCAAACAGGACTGGAAGCCTTGTGGATTTCCAAGGGTACAGCCTAGGCAAATTAAGCACCTGCATAAGATTATTTTGTTCCCCCAAGGCTACATTGCTTGTGTTAAGGTCTATCTCAGGTCTTAATTGTGGGYGTTTCTGAAGAATGGTTAACTCATTCACTGAAACTGTGCATTTGTCTTCTTGGATCACAAGCAAATATTTTAGCAGACAACCTCTGGCTTTTCAGCTAGGTTTAAAAAATGTATTTTATAACACTATAGTGTCCTAGGGTGACTAWGATGCCTGTATCCCCGATCGTCTGTTCTGTGTGTTTCCGGTTCATGGAGATGATGAATGGGAGCGGCACGCGGCTGYGTGACGTGTGCGCCCTGCGTTACGACACGGCACAGTCCCTTCTGACCGCCGGGGGGTCCTGACATCACACCGACGTCATCTTTCYAAGAAAAATGTATGTCCTGGTTTAGGGCAAATTTGGAAGGAAACCTCCGAATGGGGGTTCCTCTGGAGAGCAAAACCTAAATGGCCCCTCCCCCCAGTAGGAAATTCTTTTCCTGGAGAAAAGTGGAAAAAACTATTTATTTAACAAACAAACTGCCCACAAGCATAAGGAATGAATAATATGAAACAATAAAAAATCTYGCTGGTCCGAAGAGAGATGGCAAAAATTGAGAGAAAGTCCTTGCCGTGAGTCAGCTCAGCTCTCTCAGTCTCTTATCAGTCCCAGTCCCTTTCGGCGCTGGAAAATGCCGAGGTCCAGGCCTGGTGGGCCACAGGTGCAGCTCCTGGTGCTCCCCTGGGTTTTCAGTCCAGAGCAGATTTAAACAGTCCCAAGAAAAATAGGGAAAAAACAAAAAAAAACCAGTCCAGGAAGTTTTTTTGCCTCAGCTAGCTAGACTAACTAAGAAGGGAAAAAAACCTCTCTCTCTCGCCACTGTCCGTGCATCCGACGAACACCCCCCAAGGACGATGAAGAAAAAAAAACTGCTGAGTGAACACTGTTTTTTCAAAACAAACTGCGCTCGTCTTCTTCCCTGCTCACTCTCAGAATCAGTCTTAAAGGTACAGCACACACAGCACACACAGAAGAGACGACTGGGGATACAGGCATCATAGTCACCCTAGGACATTTAGCAATTTTTTACAATGCAGAAGTAACTCACTTGGACCATCGCAGCAARGCACCATAGTCTTGACATGCTTTCAAAGTGCCACGCACCAATTCCAATTATTCTRTTTGTGCTCAGTTGTCATATAACTAAGATATATTTTGAAAAACATCCAGAAGCATATATAGAAGTATGGATTATGGAAATAATTTGTTGATTTATGGCAAATTATGAAATAGTTATTGCTTTAATTTTTTTGAACTAAATTCCTTTTTTTTTTTACTTTTTGATGGAAAGGGAAAGAATTAGACCTAGTATCTGATTGCAGTAAAGATGATCACTATAAAAACAAACTAAATAGTTTTTGTTCGCTTGCATGAAATAAATTGTCTTTCCTTAGATCTAGAACTTCTATTTTTTTCCAACTTTCTGGTCTGTGCATTAGGTCTATTGATAAAAAAGTATTTTTATTTTTTCTAAGATTTGAGGAATTTCTTTCTCTTAGTTTCTTCCAAAATTACCTAAGTATCATTGCAAAATTTTTTCATAATAGTAGGCAAACATGCCTAATCCATTAAGATTCATTAAGAGTTCTAAAATATATTGTCAGTAGAAGTTGTTGAAGTAGAATTTTTAGAAACCATTATGAACTCAGTGGGTTGCTGCCACACTAGGTTTTATAAAAATAYTTCATATTAACTTAATTACAAAGTACTTGATTATTTAATGCAATTGTGAACCGCCTCCTCCAGAAGAGTTTACAGAGATTCAYTCAGTAGTGGTCTCTTGCACTGAGCCATTAGTAAAAGAGCCTGCTGTTTTAAATTTCCTGCTGCCTACCAGTTTTCCCTTTGTCGCTTTAAATTAATTTAAAAATTCAACTGAAAAGTTTTTTGTTCCTAACCAGGACCTCTGAATACAAAGGGCTTAAAAAGTAACCTTTTTTTTTTAGCTAAACTGTGTGGATGCGCCTCATCTGTCTTGAAAAGGAAAGACATAAATGAGTATTTCAGCCAAGGCAGTGTCTAAGCGGAACTACGAGTGGGCCCATAGATAATTTTGGAGAAAAATATTTCAGATAGGTGCATTGTATATTGGCATTCAACACTGGATAAATATGAAAAATTCTAAGCAAAACAGAACTGTCGGAATTGTCTGAACATATATCATCTGCTACACAGAAAGTACCTAACAGTTTCAGAGATTCCACCATAAAAATGCAATTAACTTAATTAAAGGGCCTTGAGATGAGGAAAAAATCTGCATTATTTTACCTGAAAAAAAGATCATTATCGTAAAAGTAGAAAAAAAAAAAACCAAAACAACTGCAGTTCACAATTGTTTTTAACTTCAGCTCCTGAGCTATGGGGGAAAGGAGTCAGACTACTGAGAAAAGAACTTCCTGGGCTTTTAAGGGGGAAACACGGCCTGAAGTCAAGAGCAGCCTAATCACAGGGAACAGAAATGGAACAAGAGAGAGTTGAAAGTATCTATGAGATGAACCAAGAGGAAGTGTGGTGGTTTTTTTTCCAGAACCATGGAAACTTAGATGTAAAGTAGAAAAAGCATGCAAAATGAGTGAGAAAATTTTGCTGTTTTCACTGGTTGAGATGAAGAAGGACTGTAATTTAAAAGAAATGGGAAGGAAAAAGCCAGAATAAGAAGGAAATCATGAGGCAAATATTGAGATGGATACAATGGAAGGTAATACCTTTATGCTGACATCAGAAAAACTAATTTGCCAATAAAGGCATTTAATACCTTTTGTGGAGGATGAGGACTTATAACACTTAAGAAGATAGAAATCAGAATTTGCAATTCTCTAAAAGTAAAATGTCACTAGAACATTTAATTATTAGAACCTGACATGCGTAAGTTCCCTCAGTATTCAGGTAATTTCCTCTCTTAACTGATTTGATCCTTTAACTTTTCTCCTTTACAGCTAACATTTCATAAGGCATTTGGGCAATGAGATCAATATTACCAATGTCATTGTGATATTTGATTAAATAAAGTCTTGCCTGGCTTTTCATGAGAAAATTTGGGATTCTCGTTGCCAGAACTTAATTAACTCCCATTTTTCTAATGTGATTATCTTTGCAACTTCAGCTTGYATCTTAATTGTAAGCAGTGGTCAGAAGTTAAATACAGCCTACATTGTCAGAACCATTGAGATTTGTACAGTTTAGTCTTCTTATTTCCACAATGTGTTTATGGGCTACGTATTTTTTTTCTTTTCCGTTTACCTTTTACACGTGGAACACATTGTGTGATGTAAAATCTGATTTYTATTAAGACTTGAAGGCCAAACAGGTTAGATTGTGACATTACACTTTTAGTCTGTTTTTTTCTGCTATAATTTTGAGAAGCTTGGCTTTATGTTAAGGCTTCCTTTCTGTGGCATAATAACAGTTGCCATGTTATCTTGCCTAGCTACCAGTTACCTTACCTTAACCATCTAACCACTTAAAATGTGCTTTTCGGAATTTCAATTTAATTTTTGGTGTCAAGTGGTTGTGAGATGTTGTGGGGGGGTTTTTGTTTGTTTTTGGTTTTGGGGTTTTTTTAATTGTTTGTTTGTTTGTTTGGTCTTTTTTTTAATTATTTTTCTTTTGTAAGTTAAAATATAAAACCTCTTCATTATAATGAGTTTTCTTTTTTCCCATGGAGAAAGATATTGTATTTGGTCTCTGTGTAGTTTTTTTTGRAAATCAACACAGTAGCTCTTAGTTTAGAAAGAAATGCCTAAGTGAAACATTCATATGGAAAGATGTGTRTCAGCAGGAAGACTATGTTTGAGGCCAGAGGAAAAATTAATGGGCATTACCCTCAAGCTGCTGGGAAAATGAAAAATTGTGTGGAGTGGAGTCAAAAGTTCATAAGGAATCTCAAATATTTCTGGACTAGGAAGAAGCTAAAGCTCTCTCCTACAGGGCTAGTAAGATTTTGAGTTCCTTGAAATGTCATTGATCTTGAAACCAGTAATGCATTTAGTATTATTTTATTATATTCCATTTTACACAAAGTAAGCTAATTGATATAGAATCCATCACATATATTTCCTACTGATACTTCRGCATGAGATTTGCATCTACAAACAAGAATTCTGGGCTTTCTAGAAACCTCAGTGGTACTCAACATTGTTACCAAACTCTGAGCTTGCCAGAGCTCAGAAGTGTGCTGACCATCCAATGATTCATTTCAAATAATAATTTCTAGCCATATTAACTGCTCCAAGCAGGTATTTCAACATGGCTGTATAACTTGTAAATAAATACATTGACCAGAAACTTGTTTGTTTGTTTGCAAAACATGCAGCRGTCTATCGATTCAATCTGTGTTCCAACTACCTCAGGTTGTGCAGCGCCCCAGGGACAGGGCTTTAAGGGATGAAGAATTCAGAGATGGGTTTGCTCACAAGACATTGTTGGTGGCCCCAGTGCAGGGCACAGCTGAGCCCCTCAGCCACAGGCAGGAAGGTGAGAGCCTGGGAAAGTCTGGGCAAGGGAGGGTAAAACACAGCCTGGCAKCCAAGGCTGAGTGAGGAGAAAGGGAAGGATGAGGTCAGGAGGGTCTCCAGGCCCCCAACAGGGGTATTTCTGGCCCCAGGAGAGTCCCTGGTTGGGCAGGTGGACATGCCCCGAGAGAATCTGCAGCCCATGGAGAGCCCATGCTGCAGTAAGTTTGCCTTGAAGTACTGCAGGTCATGGAGAGGCTGCAGGCTGGAGCCAATGAAGAGCATGAGGAGGGAGGAGCAGCAGAGAGGAGCAGCTATGGGCTGACCACAGCGCCCCATTCCCTCCCCCTGCTCTGCTTGGAGGGTGTACTGATGCATTTGTATTAAACCTGGTTTTGGGAATACCTTTGAGGGTGGTGACTAAAATAATCTAAGCCCCTCATTCACAACACAGGGGAAGATGTAGAGGAGTGACAGACGAAGAAGTGAAAGTAAACCTGGGAAAAAGAGAGGGATAGGAGTRGGCAAAGGTGATGTGTGAAGTTTTGCTTTTGTTTCACATTCCTCAAATCTTCTTTTATTTGTCAATTATTTACTTTGCTTTTCCCCTTTTTATGGTAGTTGATAAGAGATGTCCCTGCCTTTACCTCAATCCATGAGCCTTTTARTTCTTTTTTCTCCTGGTCTGTTGTAAAGGAGGGGGGTGAAACTGCAGATGGATGGGCATCTGGCCATTACTTAAGGTAAACTCACCATRTTGTCCTGCAAGGTAGATGTGGATAGCAATTAGTTCACCCCTGTATTTCCTCTTCTTAAAGCCAAACTTTTCCTCACCCTTGTGGCCCTCTGCTGGAATCACTCCAGTGCATTATCTCCCTTGTAGAGGGCAGTCCAAAATTGGATAGTTTCCAGATGTGGCCATGTAAGTGCCTGTTACTGAACAGGTATTTCCATTTCCAGTCAATGCTATATCCCTGAGTTTAAAAGTTAACATCAATATTTATTTGAAAGACCTTTGCATCTGAAAGTCCTCTGTCACAGAAAACAAAAGAAAACAAAAGAAAAAAGTTTAAAGACATGGAATAAGAAGTTAATACTGAAGGTCACAAGTGACCACTTTAATTAGCTAATATAAYAGCCATGGGGAAATTCACTTCTGTCTTTAAGCTTTAATAAAAACTCTTAAAATGCCTTTATAAAAGGACCCAAAGTAAATATGAAAATTACACAGTTGTAGGGATCTTACAAATGTCCTCGGCAGACTTTACATTGCCAAATCAAATGACCAATGAAAAAGCCCCAAACAAACAAATAAATAGATAAACAAAAGAACCCTAGCCACTAGAACTTGCCATGAACTTATTTAGCTAAGTAAGACAGACCTCAGGAATTGCTTTTACCTGTTGAATTTTGGGGTTTTTGTTGGTTTTGTTTTGTTTTGTTTTGTTTTGTTTTTGGCAAATTAATCTTACACCATACATAAAAATGTGCTAGAAGCAAGTTTGCAGCAAATTCTTAAGGCATGTCAGCATAGCATTTCAGAGCTTTACAGTCTTTAACTTATGGATTCTAGTTAGCTGACACAATAGTATTTTTGTTCATTTCAAGAAAATTTTTAAATGRTGACCAGAGAGATAACAACATTGGTATACTTTTACTTTATTAAAGCATTTCCATTTCTTATCAGTATTACATCTGCTGGGAAAATAACAGCAAAGTACAAATTTGTATCTCTTAGCAGCAAAAACCCCAAACCAAACAGCTCTCCAAAGAGTTTAGATAAAAGAGATTTTATTGTTAACTGCTTGTAGTACTTTCTGTACTCACATTGGACTAGTTTCTCCCTACAMTCTTTTCTTATATATTTACATGTATGTATATAGGATATACATATATTCTTATTACAGATCTTTATACATAGTAAAAGTCAGATAARGAAGAACAGAAAAGGGAGATTTCCCTCTTGGACTGTGAATTATTAGTAGCATGTTCCAGCAGTATTATAATTTACTCTGTATAGGAGAAGGAAACTTCTTTCTTAAAGAGAAAASTTGCCTGATTTTATGAGGAAATTAAATATGTCTGTAGGTTTTTTTTCCATTTTSCAAAGCAAAAATGGTTTCTGAAAGATGTATTGTCAATAACTGGATTTTTTTTTTAATAAAGATACTAAAAATTATTTCTGTGGATGAAAATTAGAAATATTTTAACTTTTTCTCTTTATTTTCCTCTCTGTCATCTASTCCCTGGTTATTTTCAGTATATATCTGATTTTCAACTTATTGTATCATAATGGAGAAAAAATGTCAYGTTAATTTTGTTGCTTAAATGTTTTTAATCCAGTCCCTTGCCTCAGACACTTAGAACTATCTGAAATGCTTGCATTTTTTACATACTTTAGTTTRGATTTATTTGAAGCTAGACATACTGAACACTGTAGTGCATTTGATTAGCTAATAAAATATTCTAGTTTGAATTAGAAACTGTATCTTAAAATTATCTTTATTTAACAGTTTGAGATAACTACATTAGGTATTTAATTTTGGAGCTACAATATTGRACAAAAATAATACAGTATTTCTCTTGCTTATTCATGCTCCTWCATCTTATTTCTAGTAATTACTTTTCAGTTTCAGCAGTTTATAGTTCTCCAAGGTGTGGGAGGCTGAAATGTTAATAGTTATTGACTCAAACAATCATCCATTTGTAAAACCAATAGGTGTTGTGCTGAGGATGGGTTTGCAGCCCCCGAGCAAAGGTATGGAGGAGAGTTTTGGATTTGTGGTGGCAAAACCTCTGATCCACATAAGACAGAGGTTGTGAGCACCCACCWCTGGAGGATGACCACAAGAAGCTGACCTTTGTTTAGATAAACCAGTTGAGCCCTGTGACTTATTGTGTCCCTGATAACCTCTGAGTGATGTCTTTAACAATCTGTTTTCTGGCCAGTTAAGRGAAAAGGCCAATAAGAATCAGATCCTACAGAGAGGTGATGGCTTCTATTATGCCARTTCCCTCTGCAAAGGCACAATATGAGAGGTAGGACAAAATAGTGATCATGTCATTAGAAGGGGCCATAAACCATCAAACAGACCCCAAGCACCCTCAGATTCATTTCTGGGGTCTTCCACCAGAGGACTGTGCACGATCCACAGTGTTACATCAGGCAGCATAAAACTCCCACCCAGGGGAGGTACTTGGGCATCCCCACCTGAACGTGAACATTTATTAGCCCATTGAACTTTGTGTTTCATAGGCTTTCCCCACACCAGGCAGATCACGGCTGTGACCATTACTTTGACCAATGAATATCAAATTTGTAACAAGCAGGTGACATTTTTGGATCCACGGGTAGTGATTTCTTTCCTCTCTACTATCTACTCTTATCCTTTATTTCTCTTTTCTTTTCTTTTCTTATATATTTTCTTTATACTTTTATAATGTTATATTTCTATTGATGACAAGAAAAAACGGCTACATACCTCCTTTCCATTGCAACCAAATTCTTCTAAAATAAACCTGCCACAAATACACATACTGTCATTTCAGTCTAATTCACTCCAAGGGATCTATTACAAGAAACATAAGTTACCTCATCTTCAGGGATGGTCATAACACAAAGCCGGGTTTTTTACCTCCTCTCTAGTGATATTCAACTTGTATATTTCCTGTTGTATTTCTCTGGGGAATGGTKTTTCCCCAGGACCCCTGAAGCCTGTAACCATGTAGTTTGACCCTTCTTTCCTTTCTTGACGTGATTGGCTGAGGCCCAGCTAGCTTTTCTTGAGCCCTGGGATAGATAAGGCCCTGTTCTTCCTTGTTCATTCTCTTTCCCCCCTGGAAACCTTCAAGAATAAACGCCTTGGACTAATCCCGGGGGAAGAGCTTCTTTTGGGATCTTTTGTCTTGTCCCTCAGATATTCCTCCAAAGCCTCTCAAGGAACTGAGSTAGCCAAAGAGCCCCTGGAGGYAGCGGRGGGATATTTCATATTCCTATGAAGGAGGGCATTTACATGTTCATATGTTGCTGTGGACATGTAGCTACATGGCATCATGCTGAAATGAGAGCCAGAGTCTCAAGGTCTGTTTTCTGAACCTTTTATTTGCCTCAACAAAGTTAAATCTTCACTTAGAAAAGTTCCATTATTCCAGGTTATATTTCAATAAAATAGTGCAAAGGATCAAAGGTTCTTGGATATCTCTGAGTGTATTCATTTAGCAAAGAGATACAGGGAGGTCTGCCTCATGATCCATGCATAACCTGGAATGYGTTTGAGGGTCCCTTAATCTGTGCCTATGCATCACCAAGATTATTGTGCTGTATCTCTATAACACTTGGGACTGTGAATTCTAAAAAAGTTTTAGTTTTCTGTTTGAATTTACAGTGAAGTATATTCATCATTAGAAAAATGAATGCCTGATTAAATGGACTTGAATACTTGCTCAATGCAGTGCAAGTGGTCAGATGATTTTCTTCCAGTGTTCATAGTATATATCTTCCAAATATGTAKCTTGCAAGTTTCATCCAAGGCAGATTTATTTTCTTTTTCTGTCACAATTTCTTGTTAATTAACCTATCTATTTAATTTCTTTCATGTGATGTTTTTTGTTTTGGCAACTYTTCTGATTTTGATTTTTAATTCCTGATTAGTTTTTTTTTTTTACTTTACCTTTTATATGAAGTAAAAAGCTTTGTGTGTCAGACAATTTACATTTGTACTTGTTGCTTTGGGGTTTTTTTGTTTGTTTGTTTGTTTGGTTTTTTAATATTATTTTGTTGCTTTTTTTGGTTTTGTTTTGGGGTTTTGTTTTGTTTTGTTTTTTGTTTTTTCCTGAGATTAGAATAAATCTTAGTTACTGGATATATAGTGACAAAGATTTTGAAAACAAAATCAACAAAAATTTCAAAAACTAAAAATTGGAGCTTTATTTTCAAAAATTCAGGAGAATATAATCAAACAACTTGGAAGAATGGAAGTCTTGTTATTGGCATGACATTTTCTCTTCCCAGGCCTTTGGAGATGATTCAGTACTTTTACAAAATTTTACTATTATTGCGAAGTTGCACTTTCCTTCTTAGCTGACTGTGTAAAGTTTATGCAACTATTTGATAAATTTATGTGTAAGAGGAATATCTTCAATTTCTAAAAATGTACATATGTGATAYGTGATTATACTGTTTGGCACCTTGAATAGGCATTTTAGCTGAGCTGTGTAAATGATTGCAGATATAGAATGCAAGGTATCATTCTTGAAAACAGTTGCTTTGGAAAAGAAGAGGAAAACAATATAATTGCAATGTTTCTTGAAATAATTTCCTCCAAAGTAGTATATACAATTTTTATGTAGTGCACTGCAAAAAAGTGTACTTGTTAAACAATATTATTTAATGTACCTTCCAAATACACAAGGTAGAAAACAATTAAACACTTTTACAACACCTTTCCAAGATAAGTTAGGCACGTTATTAACTTCTCTCTGTAGCCTCGTAACTTTTGGCAGAAGCGTGTTAATTAATTCATTTTTTATGATACCTAATACTGAAATTCATTGTAATTTTTGGTTAATGAAGAAATCAAAATTTTCTAGGAAGAGTAGTTTCACTAAGTGAAGAAAGTCTGGGACCAAAAGATAATGGAATGAAAATTTGTGGTGGTTTTGGCTAGGGCAACAAAGGTTGATAATAGAGAGATGTTTTTGTTACTGTTGAGCAGGGCTTACACAGAGCCAAGGCCTTTACTGCCTTTTCTACTGCCGCACTGGCAAGTTCTTAAATATCTCCTGTAAGGGAGGCTCCACAGCCTCTCTGGATGAATCTGTAATGAGCCCTGCACAGTACCTGCACWGTAAAGASRTTCTTCCTCATGTTCAGGTGGAACTTCAACAGGACAGAATGAAAACACTGTCGCTGTCTTAGTGAATAAGTTACTGTTTCTACAGATGGGRACTTGACTCTTGATAAATTATGTCCCACTCAAAACTTTTGCATTCAACAAAGTTAAAACAAGTTCTGCCTTGTTGAGAGTGAAATATACTTTTGATCTTTTTAAAAAATGCAACAGAGGTTCAAATATCATCTTTCTTTCACTACACATGGCCATTAGTGCCACTTTAAAATCAACCTGTTTAGCTTGGATGGTAACCTAACACTATGCAGTACAAATCCAGGTTAGTGACAAGTAATGGCTAGTGATGCATACCAGTGTCCTTTAGCTTTTATTTAATTATTATATTACTATTGAATATTTAACAAAAATTCAACTTGAAAAGTAAATTGGCTGCTATCATTATCAATTTGAAGACGTCTCCTGAGGAGTAGACGTTTTTMAGTCAATACTGAATGGATACCCTGTCTCCTGCCAATTGTGTTTTGTAAATTTCATTCCTTTTTTTTTTTTTTTCCCCCAGACAAAATGTTGTAATTATTTCTGGAATAAATTCTCTTTGAAATTACGGATCCAAAATGACAAACAATATATGTGCCACCTCCCTATTTCATCTCAGTTGTTTTAAAGGCATTAAAGCTTTTCATAACTAATGGCTCAATCTACTAAAGTACACTGAGATAAATAGTCAAGATCTCTTAACTTGTTAATGCTCTGTAAGTAAAGCATCTGGCAAAGGAAAGAATATAGTTTCTTTTTTTTTTTTTTTGTCATTAATTCTCTTTGGAAATTAATGTCAGAACTCAAATAAAATAAGATGTTCGTGGGCCAAGAATGACATATTATTGGGAAAACTTGGTTACAGAGARCCAATAAACTAGAGGCCTTCTAGATGTTTCACTGACATAAACAATARGAATAAGAAAATATATTTATGAGGCTCAAATAAATAAAAAAAAATATTTTTAATAGTTCTTTGAGTTACTGGAAGACTTATGAGTTTGTAGGAGGCTAATTTCCACTGCATTTATTTCTTCTTGTTGGCTGACTTTTTAAGCTAAATTGTGCTAAAGATTTAATGTGCACTCACCCTTCATTAGATACCAGAAATTGCTCATTCAGGAGAAATGTTACAAATGTCATATGGTCAAGAAAAATCTTGGTCAGCATATCCTGTGACACAATCCCAAGAACACACTGCCACTGTCAGTGGCTCCTGGATCCCCCACTCTCCCTTTATTTTCTTGATGCAATTGAGAGTAATATTTTATCATGATATAAAAATGTTTAGTATTAATCACATTTTTCCTAATCTGTGTATTGCTAACTCCTGCAGGGATTTATGTGTTAATTTTAATCTGACATGCAAATCATACAGCTTCCTACTCCTCCATCCTAAAATCTGCTGACGTTCATAGGGAGAGTTTATTATATGTGCAGTWGTATTTTTCTACATGAAATACAATAGCTTGTAAGTGTATGTATGTCATGTATGTAACCATCTTACTTTATACTTTTTTTTTTTAATATATCAAGGGCAATCTGTGTAAAGAGCTTGTGCATTATTGTGATTTATATTGTAAACTGACAAAATTATATATAGCACAAAATATGGTGAGTTCATACATATCTAAATGACTCAAAGACTGTAGAAAAATACCAATGTCAAATCACCTCTGAATAACACAAGGCGATTGCATATGCAACTAGCCATGTATTCTTTGATTAAAAAGTATAGTTTATTCAGGAACTATTTTACCCTCTGCATACTGTTTTACTATTTGAACCCCTAATTCACCCACAAGCTTTATTTTAATGAAAAGTATATTTTTTGGTTTTGAAAAGCTGTGGGTCTTTACATTTCAAGATGATAGTTCATTTCTATATGCAGTGCAGTGTGTACTTATCTTCAGTTTCTTAGTACATCCTAGCTTGATTCAGTTTTTTATTCTAGAAATTAGTTATTTCTGCATATATAATCATGTTGAGCCAGTTTGTTGGTTTTTTCTTAATTCCACACCTTTTGAGTTCACTGGTAACAAAGAGCTACAAACAAAACTCAGTAAGAGTTTAAAAAGTTTCATGATCACTCACATACAATTTCTTCCTTTTCCAACGTTGAAGAAAAAAACCCACACTAGGTTGCAGAAAAATGTCAAARCTATAATAGATTAACCAAAATAATTTTATATGTTCTCTTGTCATTCAGAAGCTCTCTTGATTTTGATTCACATGCAAATAAAATTAGGAACTCCATGGTGTTGTCCTGAATGGTTTCTTTACTCACACATTAAGAATTACATTTGTATTCCCTGGTTACTAATTGATTTTCTTATGCTTTGCTTGAGAGAAACAGAATAATTTCTGAAGAGCTAGTTAAACTAGAACAGCTTTATTTTTTTTWAAATTCATTATATGTCTCATATGAAGGTTTTCCATAATTTATTCAAGCTAAAGTTTGACCCTCCCATCTCTTAACAAATACTTCTATTTTAATGTAGTTTCACTCTTTATTCCTCTTTTCTATTCTTTTCTACAGTAAAATAAAAATCCAACAGCAATTATGAAGTAGAATCTGGATGACGGTTCATCAGAAATTAACTAATTCACAGAATAGAGTTGCTCATAGTCAAGGTAAGTAGATAATGAAACAGCCTTTTATAAGGATTAGCTTGAAGCTGGTTTTATGAAACTCTATTCAAAAACAAAGAATATTAAAGGCTGATTTATAGTTTAAAAATAAGGYATTTTGAAATTAAATCATGGTACATAAATTACTGTTTAAATGAAGTTTAATTTTGCTTTCCAAACCAATATGCTCAAGGTTCTTTTCTGAATGGTTCCATTCAAAGTAATGGGGGTTATTTTTAAAAATATTCCTCATTAGAGATACACAGAAAGCTCAACAATGAAGCAAAGCAGATCTTGATACGACTATTCACTTAAGGGTATGTCCACAGCATGTCTGAACGAAATTCAGTAGGTACATTACCGAGATTACTACAAAGCTAACTCTGTAACAGTACCTGTCATCTTTCAATAAAGCACAATGTTTTTGCTTCTCTCAGTTGTTATTTTTCAGAAATTGAAGGGATATTTCTAAATTACATCTTGAAAATAAAAAAAAAAAATTCTAAAAAGACTGAATTTTCAGCATATGACTGTAATTTAAGAGTGTTGCTTCTGATATTCTGAGTATTTTGATAAGATTAATTTCTGTCTCTTATTTCTGCAACATTTTAAAGCGAGGAAAAAATATTTTAATCCAAAGTGTATCTGAAATATCCTGTATGATGTTAAGGCATATTGTGTTCACCAGACAACCTGTCTCTCTGTTAGCTTGATCCAGAAAGATTGTCATTTTGAGAAAAACAGCGTGTCTTTAATGAACACAACAGCTGTCTTACTTTGGTTTTGCCTTTCTGGAGATCCACAGAAGGTTTGGTAATCTTAACTTTGCAGTGATCTCGGCTCTGTAGGTTAGAATGTTTTAGCATGATATATTTTTTTCTTTGGGCCAGTATTTTCTACCCAAATGTTTCTTGTCGTAGTGAARTGTTAACTGCTCCTCTCTGCATGCACTATTTCCATCTCTCTCGTTTAGCTTCTCACTGTGGAGTAAAAGAATATTCTGGAAACATCCYTGGGTACTGGGGAAAATCTTTTGACGTTTCAGTGGGAATTGTGATCTTCAAAATTTGTCAAATTTACTGCAAACCTGAGAATTGTTCTTCTGGATCAAAATAAAACAAGTAACCTCAAAACTTCCTAAAATTATAATATGTTTTAATACTCTTTGTAGAAAGCATGTAAATAATTATTATTTATTGCCATTATTGTTAACATCCAATTGCTTTCTAACATCATTGCATGGACAAGAAGTATGATACTTCTTACAGTTCTGGGGAAAACCAATGAATAAAAATTAAATGGACACAATTAYTATTTGGTAGTTCCTACTGAAGTTATTTCATGTTCTTCAATGACAACTGAGACATTATTTCCCAATATATGTCATCAGTATTTTGTGTCTGGCAACTGAATTTTAATTGGTTAAAGTCTAGACTTGGACAATTAGGAAAAAACACAGTATCATATATGTTTCAAGAAAAATTAGCCAGCATTGTATAAGTTTCAGTGGAAAAAAAAAAAAATTGGCATCTGAGAATTAAATGATTAATTATGCAGAARAAATGCAAGGAAACTGTAAGCTTTGCATGATCAATTTGCAAATTGAAGGTGAAATAKATTCATTCTTTAATTAATATCTCCATTGTCATGATGAACACATTTGTGATTGGCCAAAATTCATGAATAGCATTTATGACAGAGATGGAATAGAGGTTATTATCTCTAGAACTTGACGTGTCATTAGAGTCAAACTAGACAACATTTATAGTTTATAAGCTATTTTATAATACTATAGAAGGGATTTTCTGCAATTATCATCTTCTTCCTAGTACCCATTAATAGTGAGTTATGTTCCATGCATCATCTTACAGCTTTCACAATTTAGTGTTAAATTTTACATTTTTTGATTCATGTAACTTATGTCAGTTTTTAAAAAATTCAGGAATGTTCTTTTCTTCACGATGAAACCTGGGAGGCTGTCATGGTGTTCTCTCTGAGTGCACTGTGCATTGTATTTTCTATATAATTTAACTGTACTGAGACCTAAGAGACGAGAMCAGTTACCTTTTAATWTTTTTTTTTWTTTATTTACTGTTTTCACATAAAATCAAAAACTAAACAAGGGCAATATTCAGTGAAAATGTTAAGCAATGATAGTCTGGTTTTCAGGGTTCTGTTCTTTTGTCTGCATCTCTTAATTACTAATTCTGCATATGGCATTTATGACAAAATAAATATTAAAAATTATTTGCTAGGTCCAAAAAAAGCTGTGCTAATAGTCTCCCGTAGGCCTTCATTATACCTTATAACTTCATGTTATACTGCACAGAAGCATAATTAAAAAATGCCAGAAGTCGGAACTCTTGAATACTGGTTTTTTTGGGATCAGAATGTAGCACAAYAAATGACCTAACAAGAGAGCATACCCAGGCTTCTTGTCTGATGTTCAGTTTGAGGATAAGCTATAAAAGGGTGTTGGCTCATTTGGATCTTCTCTGACTGAGYTCCTTTTTTTTGTTGGTTTCTTTGGTTTGGGTTTGCTTGATTTTTTTGTAACGCTATTGTCCTGGGGCTAAAATATTATGGTCTTTTAGAAAGATGTATGGGAAATTAATTTTGTGCTGTGTTGTAACATTTTTAAACAAAAAAGAGAAAAKGTTAAATGAGTGAACGGTGAATCAGTGTTTAGAGGTTTTCTTTATTATGATGTTACTATAGGCCATATTTTGCTAAAATGATGAAGAGTCAGAGTTTGAAGGTAAACCACTTTYTGTTAACTTTTAGGTCACTTCCTGACTCCTGCATAAAAATATCTTGTCACAGAGGAATATTTTTCTTGARTGGTATCTATTCAATTTCATCCAGTATATTCCCTGAATGTATCAGTGTATTTTTCAGAAGATAAGAAACAGTTGGTAATATTATTGTGGTAACAAATATGTGTATAAACCTTCAGAACATTTTTACATTTCCATTTGGAGTAATATAAATGAAACAATTTCTAAATTTCAAGTAGTGAAGAAAATCATATCTGTTGCTATTAAAATATCTAACAAAACACAAAAATAGTACTTTAATTCTTGTTTATGGCAGGAAGTGTGTAATATTACAGAAAGAAACATAAAACTATACACAAGAGTAATATACAGTGTCTTGTAAGTATTGGTTTAACTGTGTTTTGTTATACTATTTGCAAGAATTTTCCCTTGCTTTATTTTGACTAAGCCATGAAAACCAACAAAGCAAAACACTATGTATTAGCTTTCACTTGATTTTGATTCAATCAAATGTGATTGATTGATTCATTGATTGATTGATTGATTTTAAACTTATCTGACTTCACAGGCAGTTTTCTTTTCTTGTGCTTWCTGTGTTTGTTCATCCATTTTTATTTTGGCATCAGATGTTATGCTGTCACCTAAGCAAATCTCCTTTCCATTTTTGTTGAGKCTGCCAACAAGGTTGCTACTCTAATGAGTACTGATGGCAATTTTTATGCGCGCATATTTATGATGTGGGTCTTTATTCGTTGGGCAGTTGTCCAAGCAATAAAGTGATTTTATTTAAACCACTAACTGAACATTAAATAATGATGACTTCCTATATGAACTACAGACTAAATTTTCRCATCAGGTATGTGCATAGTCATGTCCTTGGTTATGTATATATTTGCCTACTCTGGAAATATCCATTTCTAAAAAGAAACCTGCCTGTAGCTATCACATGATTTTGAATTGCAATTTAGTATGTTGTTATTTGGCTAAAATTTTCCTGTTGAYATTTAACATGTCTCTTTTTCAGAAAGCTTAATGATGATATTTCTGCACACAATGTAAGAGCTGATACTTTTGCAGGRATCAGTAAAGGACAGACTGACTTGAAAATGAGACATTCTTTTGGTGACACTTCAGTWGGACTGTTTCCTCAATACAGAAGGATCAGATCAAGGTTCAAGGAGGAACAACTGTGTCATCCAAACAAGGATAGGAACATTTGTTGATTTCAGGTTATGTGCCCCTGGTGTTAGAGTTGAGCACTCTGCACTCTAAAGTCTGTCTTTTAAGACGTGGACAGTCCTTTTTCTGCWGTCTGTGAGTTCTGTGTCTCTTTGGCATCCCACTGAAATATGAAGAGCATAAATTCTAATCAAGGGCACTACTTAAGACATAAATCCCTACAAGTCTCCTGACTGGCACGTCTCTAGAATTGTAGTTGGAATACGGAAGGTGATGATTTCACTAAATTTTTCAGGAAAAAAAATAAAAATCTSTAACACATGAATACATAGGTTAGAAAACAAACAGTTCCGTTTGCAGATATCCATGATGGCTTTGCAAASTACGATGAGTCATTTGTATTTTTACTCCTTGTAAACTTTTACTCCTTGTTTTTCTACTCCTTGTATTTTTGCTCCTTCCTCAGAGAAAGATACTGTTATTCCTGTACCAGTCAGGAAAGTTTAAGACAAGAAAGTTAGRCATACTTGTGGGAGGAGTAAAAAAAAGAAAAATATGCCATGTGCAACATTATGCAACAGCTACATTGTTTAGGCACAGAGCAGAGTTTCAGTCAATTATCAGCTTTTTGTTTGTCTGTCTGTTTGTTTGTTTGTTTCAAAGTGTAATCCTTCTATTTTACTGAAGCCTGTTTTGGGGCTTTTCCCCCTTAATTCAATGGAACCCATACAGATAAGAGATTCGATTTTGTGACCGGGAGTTCAGGATAAACTCTGATGTTAAGAAAAGGTGCTAACATCTATTATTTCAATGTCTTGTTCCTTTGTTACAAGAATAATAAGACAGTCTTCTTATGCTTGGTACACATMTTTTAACATCCACCTGTACAAGTTAAGCTTTTTCTTGTTTTACAAAGGCACCTTAATTTTTCCTCACCTTTTGTTTTCCTTTACTTCTAGTCAAAAATATGTCAGTAACACTGAAGCTCTCTTCTTACGTGTGRATATTGGACTGTGTTTTGGTCAGTTTATATACACAAAGTATTTCACATGTGTAGATAAGTCGCTGGTTTGTGTTTGATGCCCCTGAAAAAAAAACTCACATGAAACAGCTATAACAAGAATCTGGAAGTATTTGATTGGCATGTTTTTAATCTGATTTGCTTTTCGGTAAAGACCCTAGGTTCCATCTTATCACTTCTGTAGTATTTAAATGCATGTATTATAAGGATATGAACTGAAACTCCTGGTTTTCTATCTGAGTTTTGGTACTGAGTAAGAAATTATAGAGAAGTCTCCCTCTACCTATTCTCAAGGGTAGACTGGATTATTGTTTGGACTATCTGGAATAGAAATAAATAGYGTCCAAACTATTTGGAAGACACCAGGTTGATATTTAATAGGGGACTTATCATTACCATTATTTTTGGTAGGATGTGAAACATTCAATGCCACACCACTTTTCTGTTGTTAGACAACTTCCCTCTCTCTAACCAATGAGTTTATCCTTGTCCAATTATAGACAGAAGAGACTGAATACACTTAGACTTGCTAATCAAGAGTCATTGAACCATAGACTAGTTTAGGTTGGAAGGGACCTTAAACRTTTATCATTTCATTCAGAGCAAGGACATCTTTCACTAGATCAGGTAGCAAAGAGCTCCATCCAACCTGGTAATGTACTCTTCCAGGGATGGATCATCCACAGCCTCTTTGGACRACMTRTTCCAGTGCATCACCACCCTCACAGTAAAGAATTTTTCCTAATATCTAATATAAACCTGCCCTCATTCAGTTTGAAGTCATTCCCCCTTGTCCTGTCACTACATGCTCTTGCGAATAAAACCTGTAAAAGAACAGATATCTGAACCAATTCTAATCAGAAAATATAAAATATTTTACAACCTCTGCTGTTACATAGTTTTGTATTCTCAGTCAGAACACGAATTCTCATCCAGTCCCTAGTAAAATCTCACCTAAGGAGGTGTTTCAAAGATGGAGTACAAGCACATGGCTAATTCCTGTAGGAGAATCTATAGGTGAAAACTCAGAAGGAATAGGAAAGACTACTAGTGGGACTTCCAGACCTGCTAATTGCAGCTTGACTTGCAAGTCACTAAGAACTGCTAAGAAAGAATTGGGGAGATTTTGTTGTTGTTGTTGTTTTTAATGTTTTTTATTTGTCTGACTTGTGCCCTCTATATGACATTCTCTATGAGATAAGTTCTGTGGAAAAAACATTTCCTCAGGTGTATTGCTTTGTACATTGGAAACTTGACCCATAACAGGGACAGCATAAGAAATAACGTGTCTTTTCTTCAACTTCTTATTTCACCTCTTATATGCTAGACTAACTTGAAGGTGTACCTCTCGACAAGTAGATGATAGCACGAGTAGCACTTTTCRTAATCTGTTAAAGCTGAGAAGAGTCAACGTGGATCCTGCTAATTGCATATGAACTGTTGAATGACTAAGGAGCTTAAAATGTCCCTAAGTCTCTSAATTCAAATGTAATATAGCAGTAACATTATACACATGTTGAAATGTAGCAGATTTTTTTGTATTTTTGTCTTTTTYACTGAGCAGGGTTATGATTTACTGTCTGCTTTTGTCTATAAATATAATTCCTGGTATTATTTAGGCTAAAAATGTATGCTGAATTTGATTTTGTTCTCTGAGGGAAGATAGTTTCTTTCAATTGTGAGCAATTGATCTGGAGATGGTTAGCAGTTTAGCTGTTCTTAATGTATCACCATCACACTTGCCAAATGTAAAATTGATACATTTAATCTGTGTTTTTCCAGATATTGTATGTTATCAAGGGAGGAAGGATTTCTTGTGTATTTGTTAATTTATTTGAAATTGCATTTACATGCACATTCATATTTAACTGTAATGGAATGACACTAAACCTCCTTATAAACCTGCAGGGACAGATTTATGTGTGACAGCATTGGTATATTATATTAAATCAAAACCCTGCATCTAAAGCAAACATGTCAATAAGCCTGAAGTATAAAAAATATCATTTACTTAGGAATGCAGAGAAACATATTAATGCTAGGTGGGAATCAAAGAACATGTTTTTGTAATTGCAACATTTCTGGTGCAGTTATCACTGAACAAAAACTAAGAAAGGGAAAGATCAAGGAAAAGAGAGATCTGGCATCCTTCACATAAATATCTCTAAGGACATTTTGCAGTACCGTGGTCTTTTTACATTGTGTAACGTCTTATATCTGCAAATTAACTTTAACCAGGCTTGAACGAGTACTAACCAAAAAAAACAAAAAAAACCAAAAAAACAAAAAACAAAAAACAAAAAACCAAAACAAAAAAACA
>QVAJ01000025.1:3687777-3723439 GCA_003546035.1 Mixornis gularis | reverse complement strand
TTGCAAAAAACCCCCCATGTTTTGGTTAAAATGAGATGCCAGAAACCCAGAGAAGTAAAACAACTTTTATTGCTCTTGGTTTTTTGTTTTTTTTTCTTATAACAATAGATCAAGGGGGATTTATAGCAAAAGTCAGGGCATTGTGAGACATTGTTGAGATTGCATGGAGAGTTAAAGGAAATGATGGTATTGTCAGAGCAGCAGCTGGTATTGAACACTATGGGATGGAATGGAGAGGCGTTCAGAAGAGTAATAGGGTACTGCTGTGTTGGATTTTTTTTCTTAATGCATGTACTGTGAAATATTTTGCTCCTCCCTCTTATTGTTCCTAATACTACCAATGTGTTCCTCCACAGTACTTAGACTGTTTGACATGGCTCTGCTCCTTTTTTACAGTCACCTCTCTCTACTGTTTATCGTTATACTTTTATGACTCTAAGAGACCTCTGGAGATTGTCTTATCCAACCTAGACCTTCTCACAAAAGGCCATCTAGAGCTGGTTGGCCAGCACCATRCCTAGACATCTTTTGAAYATCTCCGAGGATGGAGACTCCACAACCATCTGGACAACCTGTGCCAGKGCTTAGCCACCCCCACAAGATAAAAGTGTTTCCTGATGTTCATAGGAATCTCTTGCTTTTTGGTGTGTGCCCATTKCCTCTGGTCCTGTCACTGGGCAACTCAGAAAAAGCCTGGCTCTGTCCTCTCTGTACCCTCCCCTCAAATGTTCATGTACATTGATAAGATCTCCCCGAGCCTTCTYTCCTCTGGTGCAAAGAGCTGCGGCTTTCTCAGCCTTTCCTCATATGTGAGGTGCTCTTTGCTGGATTCTCTCCAGTGTGTCCATGTCTCTCTCTTGTACTGRGATGCCTAGAACTGGGCAAAGGACACCAGGCATGGCCTTGCCAATGTTGAGCAGGGAGGAAGAATCCCACGACCTGCTGGCAGTATTTTGCCTAATGCAGCCATCAGCCTGCTTTGCAGAAAGGGCACGTTACTGGCTCAYGTTCAGCCTGGTATCCAGCAGAACCACCAKRTCCTTTTCTGCCAAGCTGCTTTMCAGTTGGTCAGTTTCCAGAATATACTGGTGTGTGGGGTAGTTSCCCCCCAGATGCAGAACTTTGYMCTYCACCTTGTTGAACTTCATGAGGTTCCCATCAGCTATTCTCCAGCCTGTGGAGTTGCCTCTGGATGGCAGCATGGCCCATCAGGCACTCCTCCCAGTTTGGTGTCAGCAGCAAACTGTCTGAAGGAACACTGCCCTATCATCCAAATAATTAATGAAAATGTTCAACAGTATTGTCCCTGATACGCATCCTTGGGATATATTGCTAACAAGTGGCCTCCAACTAGACTCCATATGTAAGTACCCAGTATATTCATGGGCATTTCATGAATAAATAATCAACATTACAGATGTGCATGTAGTCATTGTAGAAGAAAACAGCTAAGACTTGAAGACACAAACTTACAGAACTTTGGGAAATATTAAAATTATTTGCTTGTCCTGCAGCTACAATGTGGTGCATAAAAATCACGATATTTTCCTAAATTATTGCCTTAAAGGCATATACTTGCTTTAAAAAAAAAAAAATCTTCTTCACTGTGATTATTCAGTATAATATATGACTTTATTTGGGGCATACTTTTCAAATCTTGCTTTTTTACATAATTCTTAAGGACTTCTGTAGTTCCTAACATTAATGTTTTCCAAACATTAGCTTGCCCTCTAAGTGTCTGACTGGGGCCATGATATTTAACCTTTTCAAAAAATTAGAATTTAAGACATGGAGAGGAAYCATGATCAGAAGTACTGGCTGACTTAGCGAAAACAGACAGAGAATCAGACTTCACTTCTACATTTTTGCAGTTMCTTTAGCACATGAAACTGAATGTTCAGCACTTCTTTATATCAGACCTAGCACTTCGATCAGAAACTTGGAAATAATAAGACATAACAGGAAAGCAACCATGAAAGATATCTGATTCAAGTAGYGTGTTCAGCATCAAGCAGGTGTAAGTGGCAGAGGATTAGACATGGTCTCGTTCAAAGAAGAATGTTTTCATTGTGAAAATTTCTATTTTCCCCTCCAATCAGCTCCATCCCCTACAAATTTTCTGGTCACCATATAAGACAATATTTTCTAGACAACTGTTTCTAGACTGTGACTTACCCATAAACCAATCCATAAACCAGTCCAATCAGTGCATCGAGGAAGGGTACTTTCAGGATTGTGTGAAGGGAGATAGAAAATAATTAGGATATATGTGTAATATATGTGCAATAAATTGATTTATTTTCATATATACGCTACAATATTTTAGTTTTGTTTTCTTTATTTATAACAAACAATTCTGACCTTTGTTAATTTTGGAGCATTTGACTATTATTGTTAGGTTTCTGTGTATAATTTTACAGAGATAAAAAAATATATCAAATGTGGAATAAAACCATGGAGAAATAGGATCATTAGGTTCCATAYAGGGCATTGCTAGGTTTGGAGTCTTTACAAGCGCCACAATGATCAATATTTCAAGGACTCACATACTAATGTACTGTCATGCTCCATGTGGGCCAACACTGAATGGAGAGAATTCCAGTAGGTAGGACAGGTATTTGCCAGTACCAATGTTTAGTAGAATGAGGTCTAATTTCAGATATTTCTTTCTCATCTTTCTTATACCTTTTCATTTTCCTAAAAATCCAACTGTTGCCCTATGGGATCTCTGCCAATATTGTAACTGGAAATGAAAAGAAAGGAAAGCATCTCCACTGTAGTATGGTACTAGATACGTAATTTCAGGTGCTAAAATTGCTTACCTTGAAGACAGAGGTGGCAAAAAGCAACTCCACCRTCTCTGGTGAGATCTTTATCTGTCTGGCTTTTCATCTCATGTGCTTTTTGTATTTTTCTTCATCTCGGGTTTCCTTGTTCAGTTTCCATGAATTAATCTCCTTCTCCCGATTCTGTCACTATTTCTTCCTTTCTTTAGCAGAAATATGTTGGGTTTGTTTTTTTTTTTTCCCCCCTCTTCTGGCCAAGAAGAATGAGTCCTCCAGCCTCCACTCCTGCTTCTACCACCCTTTATTTTCATGCTCCTTGACCTAATCTGTCCCTATTGGTAAGCTTCTGTGACTCAAAGGCCAGCTGTACCCTGTGGAGTTTCACATTCTGCCTTCAAAACATGAGGGCTGTTTCACTCCTGTGAGAAAATTTCAGCTGTATAATTTTTCCGATTCTCCGAAATTTCACTATCATTTTGGCTGAAATGTTTTTAAATGACTTCTGCCCAAGGCAGACCATCAGCATAGAAAATTTAATCCTAAATAATTTGTTTGGTAAATTTATAAGTAACTAAAAATGGACTGCTCTAATGGGAAGTATTAGGCAGTGTTAAAAATAGGTTATGATGCCACCTTGTTTTAAAGTTACTGTCATGTGTATGAATAAGTATATGGTTGAATAAATGTTTTTCCTTAGATGTCCATATGCTATCAGTATTAATAGACACTGTATTTTAAGCAGCTGACCATACCAACAGAAACAGTAGTTTGTGACAAAGTATGGCTTTTCTAGAGTTAAACCTTAAGTCCCAAAGTCAGTCCAGTTTAAGGGTACAAGTGTGACTTGCAGTAACTATGCCTGAATAAATTAATATCTCTCTAGGACAAGATAGGTTCACTTCAGCTGAATAAAACCCTAGAAGAAATGTACCAAACTACTTCTCAGAAAACAGAGTAAGCACACAGTCAGGGTCTCTGACCTTCTTTTTCCTGAATTATTCCATTTATTTTCTTGATTTCAAAATTTGGCATAATTCTCCGTGTGTATGTGTAGAATAGATTTATGTGCATATACACAAATTGTCACCTATTATCAACCTCATGATTGCAAATGAGAAAAATGTTAAAAAGATATGAGGTTTTAACCTTGTTAAAAAGATATGAGGTTTTAACCTTAATGTTCAACATTTAATATCCTGTTCATCATCCAAAAAGCAGTCCAGCTTTAAAAAGCTATTTCAAATCCATGTATATACATTTGCACATATTTGTGTCTCCCTTTATCATAAKTGAATTTGTTAGCATTACTAAACTGAAAGTGCAACTTTTATTCTGACATGATCCTTAGCATTCTGCTATGGGATCAAAGGCTATATCTAATTAATATGTTAAGAGACAGAAGTGCAGTTGGTACAGTCCGAAAAGGAAG
Source organism: Mixornis gularis (assembly GCA_003546035.1). Classification (NCBI taxonomy): domain Eukaryota; kingdom Metazoa; phylum Chordata; class Aves; order Passeriformes; family Timaliidae; genus Mixornis; species Mixornis gularis. Next base: position 3,719,224 of record QVAJ01000025.1, on the reverse strand, counting down.
TTCCATGAACCTACCTTCAGATTAATATGAGAGGATTTGCCTAAAATAAAAGAATCTTATGTTTCCAGTTTTGCACAAATAAATGCATAAACTTGGAAGGCAGTACCTGTGCCTCAATAATATTGCCAGTTCCAYATGGATTATTGGGAACTGTGAACATACCTTTACATAGTGTAGTGTCAAACGGTGRTAGAGACTAGGAAGCTTGAGTTAGATCCTCCAGTCTTCTGCTTTCCTSTCAAAGGACTGAGAATGGATACCTTTGGAAACCAGGAGCAGAGGGGCACATGGCTGTTCTGATTTTTATATTGATAAAAGAATGGGAAAGGGAGAAGGAAAGAATATTTTATTTTTTCTATAGAGGTTTTACACGTGGCACTGAGTATTTATGAGCCCAAGTACAACGAAAGCAAACGAATTTAATTGCTTTCCTCAAAAGATTAAAAAATCTTTCAGGGTAGATGAATTTTTTAAAACAACATCACTTCATATATGGCAGTCAAAAGAGATTCCCTCTGCCCCCATCACTTGGCATTTTGCTGCTTTACTTGTTTCTATCTCCAGATGATATCTCCACGTTCTAGTATAGCATGTTACTGAAATGCTGACTTGCTCATCTGCCAAAAGGTTGTGCTTAGGTGATGGGTCATTTCTGTTCCTACTGATGATTACAAATAAGGGGAAGCAACAGCAGGTGGTTACATTAGGAAATTATACCAGTTGTGTTGAGGATCTTGCCTTTTTTTTATTGTCTTTTCTCTTGAAAGCAGCTAAAAACAAGCAGAACAGTTAACACTGAGCAGCCTAACACACAGCGAGCTACGCATTTCTGTATTAGATTTCCTAATAATGAAATACTTTTCATTGTTATTTTCTTCCTCACTCCCATATACATTTTTCAACTCCTGTTTTAAGACAATCTGGCTTTCCCATTGTTTTTAAAAGACTTTTTTTTTTGCAACCAGAGAAAGCCTCTTATGACACTTCTTAAATAGAGCAATACTGACATCCATTGGTTTAATCTTATGTGACTATTTGTTAAATCTCTTCTAACTAATGTACACATAACTGTCTACAGTATCACAATGAAAGGATTGAATTTGATATGATCCAAGGAGGATTGTGCTAAGTCCAATTTGCTGTATTAGAAACATGAAACCAACACAGATTAACTCGATGAAAAGAAACACATTGCAAAATGTGAAGTCCAAATACAATGACTAAAATAAAAGYAGGCATCGCAAGTACCAACTGGGGAAAAATATTAATGGGGAATTAGTAGCGATGCTGATTTTTTTTAGAACCTCTGGAAACGTGAAAATACCTAATTTTATATCAACCTGTCTTGCTTTGTATTAACCATAAGGCAAAATAGTGAGGTGTGAGGGAAAATGTTACTTATTTAACAGAAAAAGCAGTTCAGTGAAGAAAATTACTCCGTGGTTTCATCTCAGCCCTCAAAGGTTTTCCTTTAACTTGCCAGCATGCTATTTTTTTAAGATAGGTATATCTTTTATAAACACTGCTGTAACACCACTGGTGATACAACGAAGTGGTTACATTTAATGAAGCAAAAGCACACCACAAAAAAGTGGAGGTGCTTTCAGTATTCATTATTACGACAAGCTAAGCAGATGAGGCTAAGCCTTCCAAACCAGAGAACCATTCTGGCAGCGAAGGGAGGGCGACAGGCTTTCACAAAAAAAAAAAAAAAAAAAAGCTTTCCGTTCGCTGTACCCTCCCACCGCATTCACTTGCAAATCACTCTGTGCTCGGGAAGACTGCACTTCCCCGGGCTCCAACCTTCCCAGGGTAAGTGCTGCGGCTCCAGCAGCAGCGCCTCGCTCCCGCTGCCCTCCGCGGAGGGAGAGTGAGAGGGGTGCGTGTGCCTGCGTGTGTGTGAGTGTCTGTGCACGCTGCCTGTGTGTGTGTGTGCCTGTGATGCTGCGTCTTGGCTTTTGGTGGTGTGGGTGATTTTTTTATTTTTTTTCCCCCTCGTAAATCAGAAGCTCTGAATGAAAGCCAGTCGGAGGGAGAGCTCCCCCCTTAGCTTTGGTTCCGGACTGTCCAGAGTTAAGTGACGCTGGGAGAAAAAGCCTGAGTTAGATCCAAGTAGGATCAGTCTTAAAAAATAACGGGAAGAAACTGACCAAAAAAAGGACTCTAATAGCTCGTTTTTTTTCTGTTGGGTTGGGGTGGACACCACTTTCTCAGCAAAAGGTAGGAACCGTTCTTATTTTCTTTCTGTTGATATTATTGCAGTTATTGTATTAGAGCAGTATGTTRTTTAATGCAATTGGTATATTTGTTCTACCTGACACAACTTTTTGCATTTTATGAATATGCGTCARGAGTAATGAGACAAGGGATAGGAAATAACTGCTGTGCATTCTCTCCTCCAAATAAACCGATATCATCATATGCATTCAGGATTGAAACACTAAGCATTTTATTTTTTTTTTTTTTCTCTTAGAAAGCAGGCTATCTCTTGAGCAGCAGTTTCCATCTATAGTCAGTTCTTGCAAATTCACTATGGGGGGAATGAGTCTAATTGAATTGAAAAAAGCACAATGTTTCACAGTATAACAGTCATGAACATAGCATGAAACATGCACATATGTGCCCTCACTTTCTGTATACCTGTGCAAGTCTGTTGCAGTTTTCACTGTTAATCATTCTGCCCTGGATTGAATTTCAGAATAATTATTCACACTCACAGAAAATGCTTCTTRTGAAGGAAATCCCTGTGCAGGGGGATAGCAGAGTGGATACAGGCAATATTTCAAATATCTGTACAGAGCTCTATGCACACAGATGGGGGAAAAAAATGCCTGGTTTGACATTTCATGAAGGGGGAGTGGAGGGAGAAGGGAAAACCAGGRGGTAGAAGGGAAAAGGTGGAGGGAGAAAAAATTCAGTCTGCACCTGTGTGAGCATTTATTGTCATTGCTGCAATAAAATCCATATTTGATGTGGTGTTAAATTAATTCAGCACAATACAAATCTAAATCCATGCTCCCAAGTACTAACTATTGATGGCATTGTCAGCTGCATAAGAAATTTTCAATAGGCTCATACTGTACATGATACTAGTTGCAGCTGTAAAAATCTAACAGCCCTTCAGCTTAGGAGAATGCATCTACACGTGCAATCAGTGACAAATAGCAACCAGCATTTTAAAACGGACCTATCATCTCTGTTGCTTCCACACAAATGGAGCTGTTGCCTATAATCTTCGCCTTTCATTTCAGTAAAAGCCTCTGTATTATCCCAACTGCACTCCCRTTGCTTTGAAGGTATTTTTCTAATTATACAACTTGTTGTGCATGTATGTGTGGATGCGTGTGCAAGTATGTGCACAGTGTGAGGAAGCAGGTCTGTAAAAAAGAGTGTCTTTTTTTTTTCCTTCTTCTTTTAAAGGTAGTAGACTTTAAATTTACATGGTGATGTTACTGGAGGGGAAAAGCAGGGAGTGGGAGACTGGAGCACACTTCTGGATCACTAAATCCTTTTCACATATGCCATTTACTAGGAATATTACGAGTCTGGTACTAGGATTTATTGAGATTTTTACAGCTTCACAAACTTTTATAATAATTGCTTACCTTTTGAATGTAAAAGCAGTCTGCTCTTTTAGAGGAGGAAATGCAAGAAGGAACTTAGGGAACTAAGGAAAGCAAGAAAGAAACAGATTATCTTCCTCAAGAGTTGAAAACCAGCTATCTAGAGTCAATATGGATTGATGTCAAGAGACGAATACTTCTTGGATTATTAACTCTTACTCTGCCTTGGGCCTGAGGGAGTCTTCTCGTATTTTTATATACTTTGTTACATAAAAGTTTGAATGAATGGGTAGTAATTTCTGCAGCAGTTCCTGTTAATTTTAATTTCCATTTATGTCTATGGTTTTTTATGTGTGGTGTCAAGACGATGTTGTACACTTAAACGGGAAAACTGAAATGTCTGAAGAGTGTTGATTATAATGCATATATTTAAGCTGAAAACTGATCCTGATTGTTTGATTTTTTTGTTGCTTTGGGTAGCATTGGAAAATATGTCTTGGCTACTTGCCTTGTCAACCATTTATAATACTTTAAACAGTTTGTGGAAAAGAAAATAACAAAATACATTTTAAAAAGACTGCATGTAGAATCTTATATATTCCTAAATTATCTTTTTGGCTTTGCATTAGAATAAATGAGTATAGCTACACTAAAACTTCACACTTGCATGTTCTCAATAGACAAAGGATCAGTGAAGAATGATGAAATACTGAAATGCCCTCACAGTAGACACTGTGGCTTCTGTTCTTTTCTGTGCTTAGCAGTAGTTGAAAAATGCAGAAAAATAATGTTATATGTGAAGGCAAATGAGCATAGAACTAATTAAATGTACAGAGAGATTAATAAAATACACATCTAGACATGCAAAGCAGTATACAAATTTCAGCTAAGTAATGTAAGTTTTTTTTCCTTGTTAAATAATTAAATGTAAAAGTCAGAAAAGGTTAATTTGAAGATAATATCTGCCTCTGATTGTGAGAGAGCAATTTCCTGATCTCAACGTGATTTCCCAAGGAAAGAAATTAATGAAATAGAGCCTGTCTCATCTGGATAATTCTGTGCAAGTGATTTCTTTTTTAGGTCTGCTAACCATACTCAGAGGCTGATTGACAAGGAGTATAATTTTATACCCTATAGTACCACTAGGTTGCAGCACTGGTACAGGGGGTCAAAGTAAGATTGAACTATTGTTGAATAGTGGGAATGGGGTGAATATGGGGTTATGGTAATATTATTTTTAATTCGTTCATTATTATCACCTGAAATCATGTTTGTGAACATCAAGGTGTTTTAAATGGACTTCACAATATGTAGTTCACAGATTTGAAAAAACCTACTCTATGGCTAATTCTTTGATATTRTTAATTATATGACTGACAGAAATAGAAGAAAACCACTTATTATTTGGGCAGAATATAAGGGTGTAAGGAACATTTTGTGAGTGACTTCAGGGAACCACATGAGTATTTGTTCTGTATTACCCCTGAATTTGCTATGGGCTTTTTGCTAACATAATATTTGATACATCATTTATTGTAAAGGAGGAAAACTGAAATTAGAAAAGTAAAAACCCTTTTCCCGTGAGCAGTTTAAATATGCCTGAATAGAACATTATGAAGGGTGACTTCACTGCACGTAAGGATGCCACATCATAGCACACTTTCATTTGCTCTGAATAGTATGTAACTATCAATGAAAGCTCTCAGAAACTAAAGGTACAGTTCTCTGAAACATGAGGTGATTAAAAAGCACACATGCTGCACATCCTGCACTTTCAAATCTACTAATGCGATCACTTGCCTTTTGTGAAAAAAAACCTAATTCCTCTACTGTCTAACTTCTGGAAAAACTTAAAAGCAAAAAGGATGAAAAGAAGCAGCAATGGTATTCTGAGCTCTAAATGTTCTCCAAGTCTCTCTTTAGGCCAAGAGGAACTCCTATATTAAAWGTTGCTTGTTTTTTGTTTCCTAGATTTACACCTCTTCAGCTTTGAATCCTTGGCATGGTGACTTCCATAACATGCCTATTTCTGTGGGTTAATGACTCTACAAGAGAGCAATAGAAAAAAAAATTCATCATCATCCTTGGGGGTTGTGTATATTGTAGTTACCAGGCTGCATTATTGCACACAGAAAAAAAAAAAAAAAAAAGAAAAAAAAAAAGAAAAAAAAAAAAGAAAAAAAAAGTTATCAGCTGAACCCAAACACTTTTTTTCTTTTTCTCTGTTTTCATCTGGTGGGAAAGCCAGAACACCACCCAACCAAAGGCTATTTAGCTTATATGTTCTCTCTACTGGCCCATCAATCTATTTTTTAATATGTGGGCAATCTGGCAAAAAATTGCCAGTTGAAGCCTTATACACATTTCTTTTTACATGCAGTCTTCCTGATTACTAAATGTCAGAGACAATTACTCATATGTGTGTGTGTGTTTACAGTTGAGGTAAAACAGGGACAACCTTTATCTTAAACAGGGCTTGCATTCTAGGAAGCAGAATACTGTAAAATTTCTTTCTTAATTTAATTCAGCCTTTTATTACTTGACTTTTTCTGCAAGTCCCACTACCATTTCTTGTCTTTATTAACTTAGATGAAATAGGTTATGTTTATCATTTTTTATGTTAGGGAAGTGTGTCCAGCAGGAGGCATAAAGGTCTAGTGGCATCTCAGAGGTACTTCCTGGCTTGTCACAGGGCATCTGCTCTGGGATATGAACTCGAGTCTGCTGTCTGGATGTGTGTACCATGTACCAACAGGCTGCATCAGGGAAATACGATGACTTAGGAAGTTAATTGGATTTAATGAAAAGCAACATGGGAGGTGTCATTTTTAATATTATTCCCACATGTACATCATTCTTCACACAATGCTTTTATTTGTAACTTTTATTATGGCAACTCTTAATTGTAACTCAAAGTGAATATTGAACCATATTTAAAACAGTAGGGAATCATGTAATGAAGAGTGTGTGTGTGTGTGTGTGTTTATTTAAAGGTAATGATTCACAAAATTACTTGAAAATAGATGTTTCTAGAATTCTGTAGCTCAAAAGCTACAACCTTATTCTTCTGTTTTCTAAGAAAACCAAAAACCCACTTCAAATATTTTCTCGTGAAGAACTGTATGATATATATAAATGCRTGTACATGTATATTTTACTGTTAATATTCCATCACCTACCACATTACMGATTGGGTTTATTGTATCACCCTATTGAAATGTTTTGCATTACAACATAAAGAACATGACATGCCACCATTTACCAGGACCAGAAAATTATCTTTAAAGATGACTGCAATCCTCATGAACTCTGCAATGCTATAATATCCAGATTTTTTGAACATGAAGAATGTATACCAATGTAATAAGCAGAATTATTAGCAGGACTCAAAATTCAGTGTCCCAGAGGACTATTAATTTTTCTCCCCCAAATTAACGTAAAATAAATATATATAACTGAACTTTTTATTGCATGCATCTACCACACTTCAGGAGTTCAAGTATTTCCATCTGTTCAGTGTATGCAAAAATTATCGTACTAATTGTCATACTCTCCTAATTGCAAGCACAAATAAAACAGAGGTATACYTGTGTCTAGGAAACTTAGAAGCTGTGCATTCTGTCATTAGTTCCTCTAAGTATCACAGCCTTAATCAAGGGAGTTTTGAACGTTTCATATTYTACACAAAAGGCAAAATACTTGGAGTAAATCTATGAGTTTTTAAATGAGAGTGAGAAAAGGTACAAGAAATACAAGAACCCAAAGTATGTGTAATTATTGAGAATAGAGGGAGGATGGTTAAATTTATTCTGCTTCTAAGAATTCAGAGAAAAATTATCCTGTAAATGTATCAATTCCTTTCTCTTTGMAGTAGTGACCTGTCATTTCCCTGATGCCTTTTCCATGGTGCTTGGAACTGGGAACCATAAATGCACATCTGTTTTATCTCTGTGTCAGCAGAAAATTAGTTAAAAGTAGACATTTAGATTAAATATTAGGAAGAAATTCTTTTCTTGTAGAGTAGTGACTGGAACAAGTTGYCCAGTGAAGCTGTGGATATCCTATCCACACTAGTGGGTGGCAACCTTGCTCATGGTAGGAGGGGCTGGGGACTACATGATGTTGAAGATCTTTCAGGTCCCTTCAACCCCATCCTTCCTATGACTCTGTGATAAAATGTCATTGATTCAAATCATGAAGATTATAGATAATACATTTACTAAAAGTTTACTTGTGCTAATTAGATTGATAAGATTTAATTCTTAAGCTCATGTTGGTTGTCTATTTGCTTGTTTGTTTTTTAAATGTTGAGATTATTCAGAAGATGGTCTGGACTTCCAGTTTTTAGAAATAATTGTGAGACAAAACCCAAGAAAAAAAAGAAAGAATAGAAAGAAGGAAACCCAACTGAATATGTTTAACACAACAAGTCCCCAAACATGATGAAYTGAAGCAAGAGAATGACAATATTTCAGTTCTTACTTCCTTTCCACGTGTAAAAATAAATTTTAATAACAAATTATGCAAATAATCCTTCACAAAAGGTTTACATCAAGCTATAGATCATATTTTCATTATGAGTACAGATACATTTTAATTTTTGGTTTCTTTCATTAGTATGGGAGAGAGTTTTTACCTGCCAATACCATTGCATGCTATATTTTTTTTCATGCATTATAATTTTGATTCTATGACATAAGCTATGCAGAGTTACTAGCCTGCTCTCCTGACTTTCTGCTAAAAAACAAAAGTGCTGTTATTCAGAACAGTTTTGTATTAAGTGGCAGGCAATAGTGTAGACCTCAATTYAATGGGGTACACCTAATTAAAATAAAAAAAATTCCTTGCTTCTGAGATTGCAGAAGTAAGTGAGACATTTCATTATGACATGAAATATAGTTTAAGATCTACTTAAGCATATTACATCCAAGTTCCCTAAATAAACTTCCGCTTCCCACTTCCCATGGCCAAGTTTTAAATAGCATCTTCTAATTCTATTTCTCTCAGGGATTGTTTCCACAGTCTTTTGGCAGAAATTAATAGTGTCAATAAAAGAGTACGATGGAGAACATTATTGTGAGAACCATTTTTTTTTCCCCTCTGTTGGACRAAGGTTATTTTCTGATGTTAGCATGCTGAGTGTACTCTTTCCCTTGAGGGAGAGTATGGTGCTCATGGTGAAGGTAGCACTGAAGCTGGCATCTTGATTAAAATGGGTGAACAATCCCAGGCAYGTTTGGTACATTTGGTTCTCTCCATGGCTTGGGCGCATTTTATTAGGTTTCTGATTAAGAAGTTAAAAGCAATTGGGCTCTGTTTTACTGGAACTGCTTTTTTTTCTGGTAATCACAACTGAATGGAATGTGAACAGATAGAGTTAGATGGATATTCTTCTCTAACAGTACTCTTTTATAAAATTGCTTATACTRCTCCTTCAAATTTCTCTTCTTAAGTGGTTTCAAACCAAATAGTGTCCTGATTAGTCTAATTAATTTGAGAAAACCTTTCCTAAGTAGAAGTGTATTACTTGTTTGTTTATTAGTTTATATTATTTAGAGAGTCTTTTATCATTCTGATTACCAAAATAAACTGATGTCTTCTCTAAAATTTAAGCAYATATGTGGAATATTTGTACAGGATGGAAAATTAAGACAAAATCATAAATTTCTTCTTTCTATCCTTGATTAACAAGGCATCTGAATCACTCTGAAACACGTGCTACTTGTGAATATATCCTAACTGTAGYTGGTTTTCTCCAGGTTTTTATTTGAAGCTGAAAGGATGAGAATTAGAAAAGGAAAAAGAACTAAGACAAAGTGCATTATATTAATAATCCCATTAAAGTTTTGATGAGCATAAATCTTCTGGAGAATTTGAGAATCTATAATGTGACTAAAAAAGGTCACTAAGCTTGASATATCCTAAACTGGATGCCTAAAATTCTGTGACAGCGAAGGAGAAACCAATTATTTAAGCTRTGAAATCAGAAGGGGTTTTTTTTGTTTTTTTCTTAATACCAGTATAAATACAGTACACTGCTTTCAGTGATTTAAATTGTATTTGCTATACTGTGCATTAGAACAGAACTTACAAAAGAGCTTTTAAGTTTTCACTTTTAACAACAACCACTTAGCTGGAGTTAAAAACCAACGGTAAAGATCAAAGTAGTTCAGGTTTCTAAATTACAGGACCAAACCCCCTTATGTTAACAGAGCAGTGAGTTCTTGTTAAATTTCAGGTTATGTACATTCAGGAAAGAAAATACCTGCTGTTTCTTTTCTCCATGGCTGCAGCCATCAAGATCCAACCAGTGACTGCATGTGGGGTCTGARGTTGTTTTGCCACTTGGGCAGGCTGTGAAAGTCAGGGCTAATGGGATAAAAGCAGCCTAGGTGGATCAGTCCCACAGCTGCCAGTGAAATGGTTCCGGCTGAATCTCTGGGAAAGCACCCAGGCCGTTTTGCCTTAGAGGTATCCATGACTATCGGGTCATTTTAGTGATGTGACTGGTTCCTTGTTACTCTGGGTATGCTGGCTGGAGTCCCTTTTTTTCTTCTAGTATATTAAAATCCTTCTTTTCCCACCAAAAAAAACCAAAACAAAAAAAACCCACAAAAAACAAAAAGCCATGATGCCCTGGCACAAAAAAAATTAATTCCTGAACAAGTTTAGAAGCTATTTAGTTATCATTATAGTGGATTAAAACTGGGATATTACATATGAGGTAAATAAAATTAAAAAATGTGATGTGATAATGGCATGGTGACAGAAAAAAAGAATACTTTAAAGTATTCAATTCTATCTAAGTAAACAGAATTTTTCTCAAGGATTCTAATGTTTAATCAAGCGCTGACTTCTCAAGGGTAATCCATTAGTTCTTTAAAATATATGAGCTAAAATGAAGTTATGTGCAGAAAAAAATGTTTGAAGGTAGCTTAATATGTTTCTATACAATCAGAAACACTGGTGATGAAGATCAGGACAATACTGACACAAATACCTTTATAATATTAACTTTTTTTTTTTTTTTAAGTAAAAAGCTGTGGTGATGTGAAATTTGCTGAGGAATTTGTAGTTTTATTTTCTGAGATGCTTGGTTTCTTTCTGCTTGGAGGTTATGAACCATTTTTAATAGTACTTTTGCTGGAATTTTAATAGCTAAATAATGTATTACATGAAATAATTGTCAGTGAAGTGATTATGGATTGAATATTTGTGTCCTACATGGAGCTATGGGGTTTGATTTTTGGTTTGGTTTTATGCAGTTAGTCCACCCCAAGCTGTTCATGGGAATAGAAAAGCATTCATTTGACAATATGGTGCCCTACMAGCTAGAAACAGAGTTTCTTCGCTTTTTACATTATATACCACACAGCTTTTTAAAGAGTTCACTAGATTTGAGATCAACTAGTTTGGTTTTTTTTTAATTGCATTTGTGACGGAAAATTTAATGGATTAAAGGAATAATTCATAATGCATAAGTCGTTTGACATTCATACATTTTATTTAGGGGAAATATACATTGTTGATGGTTTTGGAGTTATTTTTTCTTGTGTCTGTTCAGTTTTTACTAATATACTGGATATGCTTTTACTTCCCTGTCCTATAGAAGAAATATAAATTCTAAATGCCCATAGCTAGTTCTTTGCAATTTGTAGGAAACTTAAGCTTTAATATAACAATTTTTTCTCCATTAACTCTGTGGTAAGTCTCTRCATTTCAGTAGTTTGTCAAAGTAAGCAGAATGATATTCATAACTTGCTAACCAAATTGAAAGTCAAATATTGAAGATATTTATTGTGCAATTCCCTGAAAGGATTCCTTTTTTCCGATGGAAACCTTAGGAATGCAAGCATTTTTAATCTTTTAGTGCCATCTCGTGGTAAGAGGATAATTATATGAAACAAAGAGGTAGTCTCTTCAGCACTTTTTTCTAAGCTTAGCAAAAATGTGCATTGCTTTGGTGATAGAAAAGTATGTATGTATGAATTTTAATAGTGACTGTAAAATAACAAACCAATTCATGCATAGGACAAAGCTATCTTTGGTTTTTGGTTTTCTTCCTTTTTAAGAGTCTATAATTATTGATTTGAGAAATCTCACAGAAATTGACTGTCATTACCACATAGAAATAGATTTTCAGTCTGCTGCATTAGATCTCTGTAGCATGCTTAACTGGTTCAAGGCAATTGTCAATATATTTTTATTGTAGTAGTGCATTACATCTCTGTAGAATACTTTAATACTTAGCTAGCTCAAGGCAACATTCACTTCAGCATCCTGTAATGTTTAACAGAAAGCCAGGGTCTGTGATAGCATTCTTGTTTTTCATTTTACTTTCTGGTTTTGGCTTGGGAAAATTCATATGAACCTGCATGCAAAAAAAGAGCAAGAACAGCACAGGAATGCTGTATATTTTCTTGGTATTTTCACTGGGATTCAGAAAAATGAGTAGTTTTGGTCCTGTACTAAATAAATACTAGCTTAATACCTGGAGGTTTTAAAGATAATGCCTGTAGGTATCTGCAATCAGTAAGGATCACATTCTTGCTCAGCTTCTGAAGGAATTTTCTATACAATAGTTCATATTTGCTTACTTTTCTCTAACTTCCAGTCTGATGAAAGTTTCTAGATGCAAATATGCCATTCTCTGTAAAGAGCTGGAAAGAGAATTGAGATAYCTGATTTTACTTCAGGTGGGGGTCCTCATTCTTTAAAAAGTAAGGCTATTTTCATTCTTGAAAAAAAAATAAAATTATAGTCTTGTTCAAATAACATCTGAATATGCTGTAGTTATTGAAAATCAATGTCAGATTATTACTTGTGAGTTATTATATCCTCCCAGSTGAAGGAGGAAATACTATCAATCAAAATTAATACCAAATGAGAACACTGTTTTGAGATCTCACCTTTTCTTTTAATGTCAGATGACTCCATTACTTTCTGTACACATGACCAATACTGTCTATGTACAATATGCTTTCTATATTCCCACAGTAAATAAAATTAATAGAAGGATAAAATTTCAAGATATATTTTCTAGCAATTACATGGTAAATATTAAAATGTTAGTCACTAGGATGTGATTTTTAATAAGCAACCACTAACTGAGGTATCACTGTGGTAAGTTCAGTGTACTATGATAAGTCAGTCAACAGGTGAAGCATTCGGTTTTGTTGGTTAGAGATTGTGTGATTTCTCTGATTCAGGTTAGCTAGACATAAAACTCCCTTGCCTATCAGCTAAAATGGTGAGAAGAATCATAACATTAATGTAATAAGATACAGAATTTCAACAGTCTTACACAGGTGTGTGATAATGTGATTATTTCCTCCTCATCCCAGTAAAACTCTCTTAACATTTAAATATTGAATATACTGATATTTCTATATCTGCCTCCTGTAATAGACTACAAAATTAAAGTGGTAACTTAACAAARGAAGGAGTTGCAATTACTCATTCCAGTGAATTAGCAAGATGTGAATTTCCTTACAAGAATGACAAATCTAAATATGTGTCATAGTTATGATAGAGACACGGACAAAAAAGTGTGAAGCTTAAGGCCTCACAAACTAAATCTTAAAAATGTACTTATTTACCAACATTAACTTCTTAACTTCTTATTCTGGATTAATATGCATTTGTTTATGCATGTCAGTGCAGTTTTCTTTCTGTTATATTTAATACAAACTTAGTTCAGAATATTTTAAAGAATATTAAAGTTATACGTTTTGGAGGGTTTTTTTAACTTTTGGTTTAAGGCATTTTTAAAATGTACTTTCTTCTAAAAGCTGCAGCTAAGGCAGTATGCTTCCCCTGAAAAACRGAATGAGACAGCCAAAAAAGCAAGCACGGGTATAGAAAGACAATGCAGCATGTCWTAAGTCACCAAAGAGAAAGTCTCCAATGGGAAGAGATTAAGAAAATTTGCAGACAGTGTTATGTGGATAAGAGGAAGGTAAAATCAGTTTAAGGGATAAAAAGAATATGCAGATAGTTAAGAAAATGTATTAGAAAGATGAAATAATTCAATCTATCAATGTATTCTTTAAATTAGGGAGGGAGGAGGAAACATGCTCAATTGAAGTGATTCTTCCTATGTGTGGAGCTTCTGGAGGTGAAAAGTTAATGATTTTGTGATTATCTTCAGAAAAGCATGAAAATATGTATAGCACAGTTTCAGAATACGTTTTGAAAAAAAATTGTTAGAATCTCCTCATCTCTGTTGTAWAATTGCTTGTATTCCCTTTCTTCAAATTACACCTGTTGAGCAGCAGATTTTGCCCTTTCAATCCCTGTGTGCATAATTTAGTTAGAATTTTAGGTAGGTAAATACATTATTTATGCTGGAAACTGTTGGATCCTGTATATAAAGGGGAGACTGAAAAGTGTCTGTCACTGAACTTGTCTAGATGATCAAAAGGAAAAAATGCTTTTTAAAACTCTTTCTGGAGTTAGTCTGTCAGATATGGCTGATTGCTGATCTGTGGAACTTGTGTATTTAGTGTGTTCTCCTGACTGTCAAAATTATTTATCTCTAGTGTGACGACCAGTTAGTCTAAGCAACACATACCTAAGCTGTGGCAGTAAAAGAAAAAAATCATCCTGCTGTACAACTGCAGTAGTAAATAACTGACATGTTTCAGGGCCCACAAGTCTACAGAAATTTTAAACAAGACATAAAGGTCATAAAAGCGCAGGTTCCTGACAATCATGGATGCTGTTCTTACATGCACAATGTAGCTGAGCCATCTTTTCAGACTCCTGCAGAAACAGTCTGAGTCAGAGTTTGTGGCTATGACTTTGTCCCTCAGAGATTGCAATTCCTAGGACAATCTGGGAAGGGCTATTTAAATAGAAGAGAGAACTGCAAAATTAAAAGTAGTAACACTGATACGTAATTTTTGGCATTAAGTTAAACTTATCTTTTCCAAATAAACTTGGTTGTTTTCTTGTGGATATAAACAGAGAACCCTAAGCGTATATTATCTGCAAACAAAGCGCTTTTTTCCTTCCCTACATTTTACAGTGTAGAAATAACTTAAGCTAAGTTATGAATGCTGAAATAAGACAAAAAAATTAAAAATATCTCATATCTCTTATGTGATGAAATCAACATGCTTCAGAAATAAAAATGTGTTTTCCTGCAATGGATTTATATCCATCTACTCTGATGTAAAGCACTATGACAGACTGTCATGGGGATAGCTGTCACTTTTTAGTATTGTTAAGACAATTCAGGAATCAAAAGGCAAAAGGAACTGTAGCTCCTTATAAATGGGAGAGAAATTTCCAGCCTTAAGAAATTTTAAAACATATTTTTCCTTATTTAATCATAATTTTTAATAGCCTCACAATGTCTTGTGCAGGATAGAAACATTTTCAGAGAAACTAAACCCTTATATCTCTAGAAGAGTCTCTCTAACAATATTCAATTAAGTTCTGCTCAGCCAAAGGAAAAAATAAAATCTTTATCTCCAGATATTCCAGAAGTCTTTATGATAGTTTTAGACCAGGCTACAGCTCTTTTCTAGCTCCTTAGGTGTTTGTGACAACTGATTTATATCAGAAAGGAATGGTGGTAATGATTGGCTCTCCTGCTTCTTTTTTGTGAGTCCACATTGCTATCCACAGGGACTTCACAGATTTTGCACTTTGAAAAGACCATACTAGTCTGTCTAGCCATTCATTAAGAAAATAAATAAATAAATCCTGAAAGAGAATAAATAAGAGTTAATCTGCCTCTTTCTGTGTGTTCTGGTACTTTTCTGAAAGGCATTTTGGTTAACAGCAGCAGTCAGGTGCTCTTGTCAGTTAGGCCATGCTTGAAGTGCTGGGTGCCTGTTCAGGCGGAAGAGTCATGCCTGTGAGGAACCAGGGGACTCAGGGCTGGGCAGCACTGCAGAAGCTCCTCATTGTCAGTGGATATCTGATGCCCTCTTCATAATAGCAGGGAAGGAATTTGCCTCCAGGAAGGATTGAAAGCCACCTCCTACTATATGTTGCCAACTGGATTTTGTATGCAGAAAACCACAGAAGTTTGAGGGCCAGGTACGTTGATAAACTCACGTGCTTCTGTGCAGGAGAGACCCCAGCAGTTCAAAAATTACTTAATCTTGTGTTTAATTTCCATTACTGTTGACAGGATTTGGTCAGATATACAAAGTTCAGGACATTTATTTTTTTTTTTTATTCTGTCCATATCATGTATGCACTTATACTTTGGGCAACTTTGTCCTTAAACAAAGCTGTGCCTTGTTCTGAGACTAATTTTCTAGCAGAAAATAAGAATAGAACAGCTCTGTATWTCTGAGGCTAACTTTTTCTAACTTCTAGTTAACCATCAACCTTACATATTTGTCTCAGCTAGTGCTTACTAGTGCTTTGTTCAGAACTTATAATTTTTCAGACACTTCATTGGTTTCCATCCTAATTTTATTATAAGGGTAATTTTAATTGCTCACATAWTTCTTAGAAGGCAGTGACTTTTTTCATCGCCTTTCAATGATGTCCAATAAGTATTTGTCAGGAAGCTGATTTAATTGATTTAAGGACCACAATGAGCAGCCTATTTTAGCAATGAAATGAAGAGGACAGTTGGAATGATTAAATTTGATAGAGAATTCACATGATCAGAGCTTGTCCTGGAAGAGAAGTGCAAAATGAGAACTTGCGCTGAGCTGAACATTCTTATTGCCTAGGAAGTGCTCAATTGCACTTTTGCTTCAGGGTACATTGAGCAGAAATTTTCATRTCCAAGGCAATATACAGAATTATACATTTAATAGAATACTAATAAGTTACCTCACTGAAATACTACAGYGTTGTAAGTCAAGCACTGCCAAGTATTTTAGAATTATTAAATCTTCCACATAAGACTATAATATAAAATTATTAGGGAAATCAAATTTTAAGYCTTTTTAATACACGTATATCACTCCTAGAATTTAAATGATTGTTGTATTTTCCTTTACGTGTTTCTGTTCAGAAAATTTCCAAAATTATAAGCAATATTTCTGTAATGTTACTTTTATTCCAGTGTGGCCCAGTTTTTAATCACTGGGTTGCTTTCTGTGCTGTGTGGGTACTGTTATTTTGAAGTTTCTTTTATGTGTCATGTTCTTTGCTTAGGACATTCTTCTTATGTTCATTGCTCCTCACTTCACATTTCCTGTCAATCACAGATGTTTATCTTTCATCTGTATGATGTACCATAGCAAATTAACAACTGAATGTTTTGAAATTCAATTAATCATTGAGTGCTTTGAAACAATTGGCACTTGTGAACAAATGGTTTTCTGTGACAGGCTAAAAGGAGTCTGAAGTCCTCTGTGAGAAAATTTATTATGTTGCTAAAACATAGAACACTTGTTTTTTAGCATCAAAACATACGAATTTGAGCATACAAAACTTCTCTTGTACTAGGATGCTAAGTAATGTCATACCTCTTCCAGGTATACCCTTCCTGGGCTGTATCACCAGGATCCACAAAAATTGGTTAAACTTGAACAGACCTAATTGGTGCAGCAATGCCCTGAAACCATGTAAGAGACCATATGGCACAGTAGCAAGGAGAAACATTAAGAAATTGTTCAGACATCAATCTGATAAGTCCCTTTACATCTATCCATAAGAAAATATTATCTCTAGGTATCAGTACACAGATTATTCTTGGACACACTATGATTCTTTGCATATGCTTACAAATATATTTTTCCTAGTGTTTCTTCAGCCTTCTGCTAGTTTTTAAACATTGATTTTATCATGTACTTTGGTGCTATTAAGAATATTCAACGCTATCAAGGGTGTTCATGGTGTAAAGCTATAGTTCCTAGATAATTTTCAGTGTATAAAGGCTATTATTTATGAAGATTTAATTAACGATAAAGAAAAGTCAGTTTTTATCATGTATCAGTTTTTAGCTGCTAATAGGTATGCAAAGTAATGGGAGTTATTGGGCTACAACAGTGTTTGTGCATAGGCACTGACCTCTTATCTGTTTGTGCACTGCCTGGTTGTTTGCAAAACAGCAAAGGCTTCAGATTTGCTGAAGAGCTTTAGGCTGCTTTTTGTCCATTTAATATATTATAATTAAAGAATACAGCCACTGCCACCCCCAGACTATAACCACTCTGCTTAGTCTTTAGTCCTACTACCTCCTAGAAATGTGTGTTATATGGATGCTTGGGAAGCACATGAAGATTATTTAGTAAAATATAAATTAAATCATAATTCCATAACTGGTGGGGATGGTTTTGTTTTGAACTCAAAAAAACCCTAACATTCAGTATTTAGCCTAGAGAGGGAGCACTGCAATTACCATTGTATAGTAAATAAAACTTAAAATCAAGTCTTCTTGATTATTTGGGATTATCAAAAATTATGGAATACACTTATGAGTGTATAGATGTTGAAAACAGCATTCTATATCAGTTTCATCTTGGGAATTTTTCCTAATAATTGGGCTGCTTTGCATATAATCTCTGGAGCTCTATCTTTGTAAAGACATCCTGGTGGGATTGCCCTATCCTCTTCAAAAGTTTTCCATTTCCTTGAGGTCCTGTGCCATAGTGTTTGTGGAAGCATTGAGAAAAAAAGTGTTCATGGGGGAGAGAAGAACCAGCACGTCTGAGCTGTGTATTGGGAGGTAAAACACATAACCCAGGGTCCTTATGATGCACAGTTCTCTGAATATGTGAAGCTTTACCCATTTAACACTACACAGGAGTGAAAAGCAAACAAAATTTCTCTATAGTGTGTTGGTGTTGGGTTTCCAACAGTAAGACTGTAAAGATAGTGTAAACTGCCAAGTTTAGGTGCTTGGATTTTCTTGTACTTTTGGAAGTCTTTCTATGGAATTCTTTGTACGGAAATATTGTYGCCTGTTAGAAGCTGTCACAAAGATAAGGCATTTGTAAAACCGAGACTGGGGAATAGCTCACAGAGTTTGGAAATAATCTGTCCTAACTCAGGTTCATCCCTGTCCACTGGCTATATATTGTATTTGTATGCTTAAGTAAAATAACATGGCAATATATAATAAAATAAATCTGGGAACTTTCAAGTCTGATGAAGTAGTTTGCCAATTTAATAAAATGTTGATTTTTTTTTCTTTTTTTAAAAGAAGTTTTCTGTAAACAATATTGATTTGTTTCCTCTGCTTCTTTCCACCACGGTCTCTTTGGAAACATAACATTTTATGTTTGATGCTAAATGACGTATCATACTAGAGCTTAGTGTGATTTAAAACAGCTGAAATAGCTAAAAGAATCAAATGTTGTATTGGAGACGGGCCATTCTTAGTAGAAATGTGATTACAGTTTTCATAAGATTTTTCCTCTTTCAGACAGCATTTCTTCTGCATGCTTAGAATCTTAGAATCTTTCTTTCCTTGAAAACACAGTGGGTACATAAGCATTAACCATTTTGTGTTCAGGCTTTTGGTCTGTTTCCTGTTTCCAGTGAGGTTATAAAGTACTTCCGAAAATCCAGTAGCCTAAAGGGACAACTGTAAAAAAGCAAACATAAGGTGAGATACTAGTAAACAAAATATGAGTAACAATTTAGTTTTGCAAATTATGTTTAATCCCTAAACAGCTGTGAAAGCCAGCCTGCAAATATTACCTATTTAATGTATCTACATTTACGGAACACTTTACTATTTTTGATTTCACAAAATAGGGCCAGCATGATTAAGATTGGCTCAAAAAGCTTGGTTCTCYTTCTTTGTTCAGTTATTGTGGGGATGTGAAACATATCTCAAAGTATGCATGATGTAATAACCTTTTAGTACTTTTTTCAGTCTAAATAAAATGAAGTTCAGGGTTGGTCTTCTGGGTATAGCACTTACAAGATTAAGAATGGATAGAGGTGGAAAAAGAAGTTAATCTCCAAGACAGTCTTAAGAGATTAATAGTACTATGTTAATGTGTGCTAGTTCTGTCTGTAGATGTGATTATCATAAAAATTGAAAAAAAAAAATTCCCTGGGCTGGGGTTTGTGGTGTAGGTTTTTTCTTCTTCTTCTTCTTCTTCTTCTTCTCAGCTACAAATCATATTAAACATTACTTCTTGCCCATTCAGTAGATATGGATAACAGATTATTAACCCTTGTCCAAGTCTTTCATATTTCTAAGTTGTAACTTGTTCTCCCCTTTCACAGACCTTTTTTCTATAATGTAGCAGCACCAGTTTGTTCATTTGCAGCATGACAGTCATGAGAGTTCTTCTTCTCCACACCTCTCTTAAAATGTGGTTTTCAAAATTAATTTATTATTTTACCTGAGCCCTTCCCATTGTTGATGAGTAGTGAAGATATACTGTATTTTTCTTATAGGTAATAATCCTCCTTATGTATCAGTTTCTTTTTTTTGAATCCAGAAGAAGCCTGCCGTTAAATCATATTCAGTGATCTTTGCCTYACAAGCATTAAGATGGTTGACATTTAGTAATTTTTCTCTGTCCACCAGGCATGATAATTATTCAATCATAGGAAGAATTAAGAGAGGAACTGGAGTGGAAAATGTATACTTTTAATCAGAGAATGACTAATTATTCTGAAGCTGCTTCAGCCAATTCATGTTCTATACTAGTAGTAAGTTCATTAGACCCATGCTTTGAAAATCTGTAAATTGCAGCAAACASTGTGTGGGCCTTGAGAATGCCTGATTCTCATGCTGAGCTGGTTTTGTTTTATCAACATGTGAATGTGCTGCTGCTGTGTTGCTGGGTTTTCTAAATGTCTTATCACTGAATCATCCCCTAACTTAACAGTTGTCTTGCTTACAGCTGCACACCTTGTCCGGTGTTGTTCCATCCCCTTCAGGGGGAGTTTGCATCACTTCTCACCTAGAAATTGTTTATGGATTTCTTCAGTATCTTATGTCTCTTGGTTGTAAAACATATTGTAACACAGCTAATAGGATTGGAAAAGKTGGCCATTCACATCTAAATTCTTCAATTAATCTTTCCTGTTTAATGCAGAGATCATAATATCTCGCTGCCAATATAAATTGTATTAGCTACCTGTCCTACATTTATTTGTAAAAAGAGTGCTGCTGTGATAACACACTGCATTCTCCAACTTCCTTCAATTTATCTGTAAAACACTGTTCCTCCACTGAGTATTGAATCAAAATTTTCAATCTTGCTTCTGTTCCTAATTCTCTCACAGAATTACTTCATCCTAGACACCTCTGACTTTATTTTTTTGTGCCTTGACTTTGTCTATTTTACCTCCTTCTTTCCCTGTTWTTCCTTTATACTCATATTTAAAAATACAATGTATTTTATATTTTGAGATTTGTTTCATTATGTTTGCAATAAAATTAGTGTCTTAGCCAAAGTCTATKCTTTGCTGCACTTTCTATACCACTTTTGCACTACAAAAGCTTTTGTTTGTGCTATATAGTTTCTTTCAAAAATTCCTCCTCCTTTGGTCTCCTTGTCTTTCCTGCGCATAATATTATCATAATCTTCCAGTCTTTTGGGATACTGCACCAGCTCTCTAAGATGCTTATTATATGGTTTGAAACTTTCAAAACAAAAAATGGTGCAATTTTCTAGGTTTGCTCACTATGGTTTTTGCATTGATGTACAGATGTCAAAGACATCTGATTAGATGCCTAATGCGTACCACCTTCACCCTGACTTGCTATCACCTGTTCTTTTTATCCTTCTTGCCCCTCRACTGTTATTTATTCTAGCCTATATTCTTTTTTTCTTATCCATACCTAAATAACATGTTTGTGTTAGCATGCCCATGTTTCATCTCTAGAATCTTTTTTACTAAGCTAGTACATAGTTTTTCCTTCCTTATTCCCCTTCAGGTCCCTTAAGAATAAAAAAAAATCATCTTTATTTAATAACTCAGGGAAAAATATCCTAAAAGTGAGGAAGGAAAAGAAGTCCAGGTGACACAATCAGCTACAGACTTATTTCCAGAATATTATTCTATAGAACTGGATTTTTTTTTTTTCCTTATGAGAAGGTTCTCTTTAAGGTAATGAATAAAAAGACTTTGTTACTGAAAAGAGTTAGGTGTTTTTACAGATGTTGATACTGTGGAAGAAGCTTGTAAGCTTTGGCATGGATGAGCATTTGTAGCAGASCTCAGCAATTTGCATAAATAAAGATTTTGGAGGGGAAATTAAATTGGAAAAGGTTATGGAACAGGATTTGGAAAAACTCCGAGGCACAGAGACAATGAAGAAGCTGCTGTCCAGTTGCAGAGCAGAAGGGACTCACATGCAGCACCTGTCAGGGCTGAGGATGGAAATGATAGCACCAGTGCTGCTGCTGATCTGGTTGTTCTGTGACATGACTTCTTGCTGACCTCACTGTCTGTCAATGGTGTTTGACATCTTACCTCACTAGTTGCCAGAAAGGTGCAAAATTTTCAACAGCGTGAGAGTGACTTTCTATCATATTCAGTGTATGGACATTTTTTAAACACCTTTCTCTCTCAAAACTGGTGTACTTTTTGTAGGTTTGGTATTTATTTTCTTCGCTGTCACAGAGCTGTGTGTCTTAAAGAGTTCCACTGAGTAACGCGAAGGAGTGATTGCAAATTGGAAGGTTTGTTTATAGGCACTGGAAGAAATTACACTTGAATTCTTCAATCCTCACTCATATAACAGTTATTARAGACGAGATATCTGTTTTACTCTGAAATAATGTTTTAAGAAGAGGGAGGAAATCATTGCTTGACATTTTCACTAAGTTTTGGTTATGTGTATGTATATATATTTCATAATATTGTAGCTCTGTGTTTCTTAACACTGAGGAAAAAAATCTCCATAGTTTCTTTCACAATCATAATATRCACTTTAATTACTTATCACATTTTCCTTTGAGGAGCATCAGTGAATATCTTTAGCAAGTACACTTCAGTCACTGAAGTAGCTGACTTTTTGTTGCTGAAACTGAGAACAAATCCTTGACATTCTTGTAGTAACATGAGGATAACACTGTCACTGACGTTAGATTCTTATGCTAGTCTGCCTTTCTCAAACAGGTGTTTGGAAGAGGAGTAAAACAAACACCAGAAATAAAAAAGAAGCTGTGGGGAAAAGAAAGGATAGTTGTCAACATGCCAATGAGAATCCACCTTCAAAATATAGGCTAGAGCAAGTATCAACTTGTGAATGACACTGGATGGAAATTGGAAAAGTGAACACGAGTTGTAAGAATAAAAACATTCAGTGGGATTTATTACCATTTTATGTGGCCTTTACATCCTCCTAAGAATCACTTTTGCTTTCCTTTTGGAGCCATTGATCTATTGGATCTTAATAAATTGATATAGGACCTCAAGTAACCTTCCTCCTATATTTGTCTAAAGTTCTAACCTTGCAATTGCTTGCTTTACTGTAAAGCAAGCTATAAATGAAAATAGGAAATCTAAAATGTTCAGCATTGCCTCTTCCCATGCAGACACTAGCATTGGGTCAATGTGTTTTTTCTTGGCAGGTGCAACAAATGATATTTGTAGCAATATGACAGAGATCCAGTCTGACATAAACTTTTCAGAAGTGAGAAGCTGGATGCCACYCTGTAAAAATAGCAAGGCAGATTCGATAAAATAATAATTCTTTATCTACTAGTTACTAGTCATGGTATGTGTTGGATGGAAATGGGTTTGCTTCCCCTGGAGTGAGTTTGATAAGAGATGGTCAACATTTCCTATATTGACAATTCCCAGAATGTTGTTGTGTAGAAAGTGTCTGAATATATTGTAGTAAGTGTACTCTTGTAGCTGCATCTTTATGTATTTATTTCTCAGACAGCTTTTAGACATTCGTATTAATATGAGAGATTCAGATTTTTCTGATGGCTTTAACCCAAGAATTGTAAGGAGAGTTTATCACATATAGACATGTCTATCACATTTTGTGATGTTCTGTAGCATTTTCCTCCCTGCAAGTGGTTCGAAGAAATCTGTTGATAAAAATGTGCAGATCATCTGGTTCTTGATATCCAAAGGGAGTAACTTTATTGAAGATAACTTTCTGTGAGGGAAGAAAAAAAAAAAGGATGGATTTTCTGGGTTAAACCTGATAAGCAGTGAGTACCACACAGCTGCTCCATCACTCCCCTTCCTATGGGATAATGGTGAGAAAGGGAAGGATAAAAGTGAGAAAAYTTATAAAGACAGTTTAATAAAAAAAGCAAAACTGCTCACACAAGCAAAGCAAATGAAGGTAATTAATTCACCATATCTCATGGGCAGGCAGTTGTTCAGCCATTCCCAGGAWAGCAAGGATCCATCACATGTGGCAGTGGTGATGTCGGAAGACAAACAACATTGCTCCTGATGTCCCCCACTTCCTTCTTTTCCCCCAGATTTATTGCTGAGCATAATGTCACATGACATAGGACATCCTTCTGATAGTCAGGGTGGCCTGTCCTGGTTGTATCACCTCCCATCTTCTTGTGCACCCCCAGTCTAGTCATGGAGGGTTGGGATAAGGACCAGAAAAAGACCTTGACACCATCCAAGTGCTGCTTAGAAATAAGGAAAACATCTCTATGGTATCCACACTGTTCCCAACAAAAATCCCAAACACAGCTAAATAAAAGATGCTGTAAAGAAAATTAGCTCTATCATAGACAAAATTAGTACAATGAGGAAGTGAATCAAGGGATTCTAGCATGTTATGAACCTAGAGGGATTAAGTGGTGATATTTCTTTGCTTTTTGCCATAGTTTAATAAAAGTTTAAAGTATTAATTATTTAACAGAAATATTTTGTGTTTGTCCAAACTATTACTTTATAGTGCCATGAAACTATATGCAAAATATCTCAGGTATATGCTGCATATTTCTCTATATATTTCACATACCCAGATTTGAAAATGTTTGCCTTCAAATACAGAGAATTATGAAATTTCAAATTTCTGTTGTCCTAAGAAGAATAGGGTTTTTTTCCAGACAGTTTTCTTAGGTATCTGGGTGGTATATACATCATTATCTTTTCAYTTATGAAGCTGGGATGGAAGTGTATTTAGAACTGAACAGACACTTTTAGAGCATTTTTGATTCTAAGAAATGGAACTTGAGATTTTATTTTTTTTTTGGCACTCTTCTTGTGGTTACTCATTTGTGATCTCTAC
The DNA here is from genome assembly GCA_003546035.1 of Mixornis gularis. NCBI lineage: Eukaryota > Metazoa > Chordata > Aves > Passeriformes > Timaliidae > Mixornis > Mixornis gularis. Next base: position 3,694,549 of record QVAJ01000025.1, on the reverse strand, counting down.
AAGGGAGGAAGATTTCACTTGCTGTTCTAGAGATTTGGTAAATTTACRGAAGAATATTCTGTAAGGAAAAATGTGTAGATACTGCCTAGGACAGAATCRCTCATTCAGAAATTATATCAAAATATTGCATATAATATAGCACAAGGTAGGAATAAGTCTTTGTAAAAACACTGTAACACTTCAAGAAGTCTTTAACTTCAAAGATCAATATATCATTAATCATTTGTAATTCCTTTCAATTTAAGAAAGAGACTGTTGTTTAAAAAGCCCCTGAAGTTAAATCATTAGCTGTYCATATTTTAGTCACTTGTTCTAAAAAAAACCCTCAAAAATCCAAAATTCAGAGACCAGATGGTAATTGACAAGCATAAATTATTTGTATATACTAAATTCCTTGTATTTCTCTTGTACAATTTTTATTCAGTCACATTAAATACAAATAAACAGGATTTTTTCACATAGAAATATGTTTTGAATTCTAATTGACTTCCAATTGCAATTAAACTATAAACTTTTGGCTTCCAATTATAATAGTATTTTATTAATCTTAGAGCCAAAACAGAAAAAAAAGAGAGGGAATTAGAAACTGTTGTAAATACATCATCAATTACRTGCATTAAATTACTTATGTAAAACCTCAACATTCACAGTGCATCAGGTATATTGCTGTAAATCATTGAGTTTTACTGGGATAAATGTAGTCCTACAGGAATCTGTTAGGAAAAAAAAAGATTTTCTAGCTAACTGCATTAGTGGAAATGTGTCATTTTAATTAGGASTGTTTATTGTTTAACAAAAGAAGTAATGGAATAAACCTATAAAGTACGAATCCATTTTCCCTTTGACCATGACAGTTGCCTTGCTATCGTAATACAGTATTCCTAAACTGTCTGKCAGCCTCTTGTGAGCTTGCTAGCTGYATGTGACAACATATGCACTSTTTGGATTTTTTTTCAGGATTTTTGGGTTTTTGTTGTGGGTGCGGTAGGAGAATCATTGAAGCAAAATATCAAGACTCATTGTCATTTTGATGTGGTGTGGACAGGCAAAGACTCTGCCCAGCAGAGCCTTTTGCAGGATCATATTTTGAGTCTGGATTAAAAAGAGCTGTTAGGCAAAAAATAGTCTTGCTTGATGTTACATGTGACATGCAGAGCTGGTCAATATTGCTTGGGTTGGTTGCTAATATTGGTTGCTACTTTRTGAATGTCTAGTGGCTATGCAAAAGGAATCTGTAGTGATAGAGGAAAAAAGAAAAGAAGGAAAAAGAAAACCACAGGAAAAATTCGCAGAGTTAATTGGAGGAGACTTAGCAGAGAAACAGAAGTGAGTTTCCTTGAAACACAATATTGACAAGAATGAACAGTAAAATAGAAATTAAAAGCAAAACAAAGTCTTCAGTTTTGTTAGTTTTCATTTGGTTTCTCTTCAGAATATTTTTTCTATCTTCATATAATATTCCTGCTAATAYACTTYRCTGAATAAGCATCCCTAKAGCTGSAAAATTTATACATGCACACATACTTACATACAAGAAACAAAAAAAAAATAAACAACTGTACCCAGAACTGGAAACTTTAAACGTTATCAGTTATCCAACCACCTCTCAGATGGCACTCACAATAAAGCCTTTACTGTCTACAGAGCTGTAGTATCGCAATCCCAATTCCAAAGCCATTCATGGAATTATCTCGCTGAATTCAGATGAAAAAGAAACCAGCTAACACTAAGTCTATCAAAAGGTCTAATTCTCTCCTTACTCCTCAAATTTTTTTTTTTTAATCTTGATATCCAATTGCTGCTAGTTCCTAATTATTTTAACAAATAATTACTGAGCATTAATTTGCTTGTACAACTATTTGCTTAATTTTCGTCCAGATTTCAATTGTATCCAAAAGCAGAATTTCTCCTTTCTCTTGGATGAAAGGGATGAAAACTTAATTGTATTAATGAATGAAATTAATTGATGAAAGGGATGAAAACTTAATTGTATTAATGAATGAAATGGATGAAAACTTAGTGTATTAATACACTAATAGGCACTGTAGGTGCTGTGTATTACTTGCCAATTGCCAGTTCACTCTATGCCAGTGTTGCAATTTAGAAGACTGGTTGGACAAAACCTGTTATGTTTCAAAAAAGAAATGCCATCAAAGTAAACCTTACCTAARTTCTCACCGCTAAATCATTTTTTATGAATACCAAAACCAACTAACCAAACAAACAAAACAACAACCCCTCCCAAAAAAGACCAAAAAACAAAACAAACAACAAAACCCCCAAAATAACCACCAAACCAAAAATAGTAGAAAGCTACTTCTGTTGTTGGTCTGTCATCTCTTTCAGGCAATCTCTGCATACCACAAGAAAACGTCTTGGATGAATGCCAAGGTTTGGGTAGTTTCCCAGGCATTCTCCCRTTTTCTTCCCTTTACAGCTCTTTTAAGAGCAGGTTTATCTATAATTACATGGGATTATTCCAGCCTTTCTTAAGTCAAATCACTGTGTSCATTCCTTTTCAGTTGTTCTGCAAGATCTCTACTTTCTGAGTTCAAACAAATATATATGGGCTAATCATTCCTTTTAATTTATACCATGAGTCAGACTTTACTGCTAGCTACTTGGTCCCGCTCCTTGCAAAAGTCATTACTTTGGAGCATCTTCATGTCTTACACCATGGATGTTGTTACTTCATTACTTACTGCTAAGCGAGATTTGGGTGTAGGAAAGGAGATGCAGGGTGTTGATTCTCTACAATCTTTTCTTTTCAATCTCCAGTTTGTCCTGTTTGTCAGTATGAATGCTGGTAATTCTCCAGATGCTGAAACTGTGAAACAAACCTTCAAGTTGCAACCCCTCATGCAGAAGTTACAAATGTCCTCCTGAGTTTGCCTTATTTCTCACATGTTTTGAAGAAAAGGGCTGCTTATGCTTACCCACATAACTTCACTCAATACTCCATCTGACACACAGATTTCTTCATTTGGTGCAGCAAAGCAGATATTTTCCCTATGGACTATGGAGATTCTGCTTGTTATTCCATTTTGTAGTTGCTYATTAGTCCACACTCAATTATGTCTTGTTATTCCATTTTGTAGTTGCTCATTAGTCCACATTCAATTATGTCAATGTTCTATTACTTGAGTTATGCAGCTATAATAACTTCAGTGTATTTATAGCTCTCCAGAGCATAGCTTTATCCTACAGGTAGGAGCTTACTACTGTTTTCTTGTCTACCACACATCCTTCTTACTGAGAAAGCAAATGATTTCACTTGAGTAACAGTAAATCTATTGCTAGTCATATATTAATGACCTCATCAAGTAGGCTTGGAACAGGGTACACTAGTACAGGATACAGAATAAAAGCCTCTCAGAAGAAGTTAAATGAAAGACCACTCAGTATTGTGTGCTGAGGCTTCAAAAGGTGCAATTTGTCTTTTTGCCTGTCACATACTTTCTCTGCAATCTCAAGTGATCKAGAATAAGGGAATAATATTTTATTGCTGTGTTCTGTAGCGTCAATAGAAAAGAGTATATTCCTTTTCTGTATCATAGATGAAGCAGTAATGAACATCATAAAGATTGATAGTATTGCTGTAACTCTAATGATCCAAGATGTTTTAGATGAGGTATAACTCTTTTAATAATGTCAAAATATGTTGCTAGATTACCTGGATGTATTTGGAAAAAGGAAACAATAATCCAAAATATTCTTTCTCGCATAGAAACCCTTTCTATCTGAAATAGAAAARGTGGAGTTTATACAGAAGTTGAAGAAATTTCTCTAATTTTAATGAGATAGCTATCATTTCCATTACTTCTGTAAAGAAAAAATGTAAATACATATATTTGCCACAAATGAAATAGACTAGTATGAAAATAGTGTTGTAGAGAATAACAGGATAGCTCTCAAAGGAAAGAGAGATTTAGTTTATAACCTGCAGACATACAGAGGTTAAAAGGAAAGGGAGAGAGAATTTGATGCACAGTAAAAAAGATAAACTCATTCAAGTTCATTGTTTTTGTGTCCTGGATGAGTTTTGAAGTTCTGTTCCGGRTTTATCTTTGGAAGGTGTTTTGTTGGTTACCCTTGAAAATCAGGAGAGAAAGATCAGAGATTAAATAACTGTTTGAATGAAATGTCTCTAGTGGCAGCTGGATGTAGTCCTTACCAATTACCCATGCAAGGTCATTTCCAGTGCAAAGTGATTGCTGATTTCCACTCATGTATTTCTCAGAAAAGCACACAGCAAAGAATATGAAATGTGTTACATTATAGGGAGGGAAGAAAAAAAAAAAGTAGAATTCGGTGATTTAATTCTCCAGAGAAATGTTCTTGTTGGGAAGAGTTTCTCCTCACATTATTGAGGTGGGTATTACAAGTGTTTTTCAGCACATTGATTTTTTTTTTTTTTCTTGAAATAATTTTAAAGTATTTGTATTTTCAGGGAGTGYTCTATGTAGATGATACCTGGACAGGAAAAAGTAGGCATGTCCTTATTTGGCTTTTATYACAAATTTAGTGGCTGTCTTCAGGCTACCTCTGCATTAGTCCAATATTATTACTGTTTCCTCAGCTCTATCATCARCACCAAAAAATGACAACATATAGAAGCCCAGCAAACCAACATATATATCTCTGTATAACCATCAMATATAAAAGATGTATCAAATGAAGTTATGCAATACAAATATGTTCTTAAATATCAACAGATTTGTCCAGTGAATATTTCTGAAATCCACAGGTTTAACTGCCTTTTCCAGCTCAGCTTGGCAGTCCAACAGAATCTATTGCATTGGCCTGACCTCTCGTACCTTGAAGGTTGATACACAAACAGAGGTTGTATAAAGCACAGAACTATACAGATGCTACAGAAGGCATTCAGAACACACTTGATCCATGTGTGGAACCCAGGGTCAGATTATGCATAATTTATTTTATCTCTTCAATGTCTGTCTCTCTTTTTTTACACAACACTGTTAATATATGTACACATTATATTTTCTGAGCATGAAAAGCACTCTTGAATGCCTACTATAGTACAGTTTTACAGTACACAGAAACATTCTTAAGTGAAAATTTCCTTGCCTCCAATTTTTCTAATTGATCCATTTCCATCATCAGCTTATCATGCCCATGCTCATGTGCTATTTAAGAGCAGATATCTTTTTACAATATCACTCAAGACCAATCCTTTTCATTACTGAGATATGCAAAACAAGGAAATTTTTAGTAAATGATTTGCAGGTTTTTGCAGTTAATACTGCTATAAAACTAATTTTGAAAAATGTCAGATGCAGCCTGCTGTGTACTGTTTTAAAGTAAGACCCATTTGGGAAGAAGGAGCTCTTCTTGCATATATCATAAAACAGATAGTTTCACTTTGCATAGGCAACAGCAAATATATTGCCTAAATTGTAAACACTTCATTGTGCTGCAATGTACTGTAGATTGTCTAATGTAAGACACAAAAGGCTACAAACCATTATACACTATACGTGGATCTGGTATATTCTTAAGAGATTTCTTGTCATGGTTTGACATTTGTAACAGCTTATGAACAAGCTTGTAAAAGAGGATCTATAATTCTGACTCACTGAAAGTGAAGAAATTATGATCATTTCATCCAACCACAGCAAATATAATGCATATTTCTAGTATATTGAATATCAATACTCCCTAAATTTTTTTATTCCATAATATCAGGTCCTCCTGGTCCAATAAACTGCAGTTACCCCATAAGGATRGTTTTGCTTTGCTAGATAAACTGAGAAAAATATGAAAAACCATAACAGAATTTTAGTATTCTAAAATAATAATGAAGTAACTGAGCACAAGGTGAAACTCCAGGCACTTTAAGAAATATTTATAGGAAAAAATTTCAAATGCATTGCAAATGTACCTTCCTGTCATTCAAGACCTTTCTCTTTGAAATATGAATTTTATGAAATTAGTCAATAATTGAATGAATTTTGCAATACTTATACTTTTAATCAAATAAACATGAGAAATAAAATCACCTTTAACAAACTTTCTTAAAATTTGATCTTCTTGTTAATTTCAGCTGTGATTTTTCGTGAGAAAAGGTTGCTTCCATTTCTTCCTGACTGCTAAGAAAGAATGTAATCCTTCTGCTATCATCTAATTAGCAGGAATGTGACTATCCATGCTGCAGGCACAGGCACTAACACAAGTTTGAGGAGCCACTGTGTAGACATCAATGAACACTTTATTAAATTACACAGTTTTCTAAGCAGGCACAGTCTCTCAATGCCCCAATTCTTTACGCTTTAGTGAACTGCCTCTGCTCTCTGAAGCTGTAAGGTTTCAGCCTGAGCTGAAGATATAAACTCCTGATGAGATTAGAGTGAGTTTTTAGATATTTGGCACGCTTCTGTGCTTATTCTATTTCCCTAATAAGGCTTAGAGTTTGCTGGCAGGTGAAAGCATTGGATAGCAAAGGCTAAGAGATTTAAAATTCCACCTGCCCTGAAGGAAAAGAATGTATTTTCCTTAACTGTTCAGCATTATTCCTTATAATTCACCCTACTCAGTCAAGCACTTCAGTGCAGGGAGAAGGAATAATCACCAGGTCTAGATGATCTCTCAGATTTCATTCTTGGCAAAATTCATATGGAATTTTCTGATACTTTTATTTCCAGAAAAGCCATGCCCTGTCAAAGATGGAATGTAAGGAATAAGAAAAAGAAAATGGGATGGGGATGGGGATAGGGATGGGGATGGGGATGGGGATGGGGATGGGGATGGG
>QVAJ01000025.1:3673752-3687722 GCA_003546035.1 Mixornis gularis | reverse complement strand
AAGGAAGGAAGGAAGGAAGGAAGGAAGGAAGGAAGGAAGGAAGGAAGGAAGGAAGGAAGGAAGGAAGGAAGGAAGGAAGGAAGGAAGGAAGGAAGACAATTTACGGGATAAATAGAACTACAAAATGTTACAGAGGGAAACTCAGAGGACTGGCAAGACCTTCTCTAAACCATGTGTCTAAGACTGTATCTTTTGATGTGGAAAAACATATTATGCTGGCTGGTAAGCAAGAGAATTTCAGTTGCTTTCAACCCACAAAAGCAAATCTAAAGCCATTTTTGCTATGAAATCAGATGAATGAAAAAGGRTATGGTTGATCTGGAATGAACAATCCATACTCATACAGGACAACAGGGTTACCAGTGGTCACTGGCAGCAGTGGCACCAGACATAGAAAAGCATAATGAAAAGAAATAATGAYGTGGAARAGGAAGGGATAGAGTTCAATGGGATGGAGCTTGACAACATCTTGAGAAATACTCTGGTCATACCAGCTGCAGGCAGGCCATTTCAGAAAGCAGTCTGCTCAGACTGTTCTTCCAATCCTTCAGTCACGTCTCATTTTAGCTGCCAACTATCCTGCAAATATATAGGAAGCTTTAGTTAATGCTTAGCCATTCACTGTGGTTGTGAATGAAGTAAATTGCCTAGACTATCTGTGGTGTTCATTGAAATTAATTGCTTAATTTCAAGAAGTGTTTTTACAACCTACAACCATAGCCCTTTCTTCCTCTTGTTTTCTTTCTGTAGACTGGGTAAGTAGGTGTAGTTGTTCTTTCCTCAAAAATAATATTTCTTTTCCTAAATGTTTTGTTGCTAGTCTGATGTCTAATAATTTACATGTTATAAATAATTAGATATGTGCTCAAACCTGAACACTGAATTTACAATGAGGCTGAGTGGAGAGGAAGGACTGTTTCATACTTCTTAAAAATAATATTATTGATTACTGTCCATGTATCTTGAATCTTCTTTCCTCTTCTTCTTCTTTCTCCTTCTTCTCCTTTCTTTTGTCTTCTTTCTTCTTCTTCTTCTTCTTGTTCTTCTTCTTCTTCTTCTTCTTTGTGATAAAAAATCAACTGTGTCAACTCAACACAGTAGTTTATTGTTATGTTGTACAACCTGTTAAGATCTTCCCACTTTTTTGCTACATCCTGCAAATTTCAGATAGTATCTTTAGTTTTTGGAAATTTTTTTTATACTTTGATTTTTTTAAATTTAATTCAGCAGGGATGGCCTATACATTCTATAAATTTAATAAATTAACTCTATACTTGTCCATCCTTATCATGCAGAAACATACTGCATAGCTAGCCTGTGGAAGTTTAACTTAATATATATAATCAGATAGGAAAGAGTTATCTAGAAGGGCAAGGTGCCACATGTAATGAAATGCTCTGGGTACCTCACAAGTTACAGAAATTGTAAAGATTCAAATAACTTTTGCATGTTCACAAGTCACCTACCATTTTGTCACCGCTGCATATGTAATTTCTTCCACAAAATTTTAGTGACAGTGGTAAATTTAACTATGTAGAAAACTGCTATGATAATGTGGTACTCTCAATATCTTACTGTGACAAAGGGTGTAGAGATAGATTGTATGTAGAGAGGTAAGAATTATTGTAAGCTATCCAGGTAATCTAATTAACACACAAACTCCTCTTTAATAAACAGTCAAAATTGTTCTGCAAGATTACCTACCAATATCTTTTGTCTTTTCTCTGGTCTCCTGCTCACCCTTTGAATGTCCCACTCTGTCTTAAGCCTGAAGGTTGCACTCTTCCTTAACAAGACAGGGGAGAAATTTTGGTGAGGCATCCAGAGATTTTTAAAGGGTGGAGGGCTACATTCTTCACAGCAGGGGAACTGGGAGGAGTGAGTTTTGATACCTTTGTCCTTTTCAATTTAACATCAGCTTGAAGTTATATTTTCCCTGTTTTGGATTTCTGTTTGCTTAACTACAATTGTGTATATCCAATTACTGAACTACCAGTGGAATGCAGATTGCATCCTTAACCTTCCACTTTGAATTTAGTATAGTGCATATCTACTTGTTTTTCAGGGGTTTTTTAATAGCAGTTAGGAGTTTTAATACAKAAATATATTTAAAAATAAATCATAAGGGATGCTTACATATAACCTCCCATAGCCCAAAAAATCAACTCCTCTAGCAAAARTTGTAAGGTTCAGTACTTCCTTTTCCTTTGTTTTCTCTGCTTGTTTTTTAGTACCTTTCTCCCCATGAATTGTGAAAATAGCAGAAAACACTCATTTGAATGAAATAATGTCAATGATTAGGAAATATTATTAGTATTGCAAATTATAATACCTAATCTCTGAAATGCTAGTTGTTGAGGTTTTTTTAGTTTAGCATTGAACTATGTATATTCAACTCAAATTTCTAAGCAGRTTAATGGCTGCAGGACTTCATAAAGAAGACTGAATTATAAAGTTCAAAGGTATAACTRACTACTTTGCAAATTCCTGTTACAATTTAATAACTTGAAGTGTGGTCACTGGTGTGCAAGGGTTCTGCTGCAGGCTATGAAATAAGCAGCTTATTGACAATTTACCAATTATCTTCTTAGTTCAGAATCAAGCAATTAAATTATGAATTACTTCAGTTGGCTTTATTGGGATATAATATATAAAGTAATGAACATAAATCTATAATACAAGGAATGATGAGATTAAAATCCATTACGAATTGATCATTTGACAGACCTAACTTGTCTGTTTCAAATGCTCTTAAAATTCTTCATTAAAATGTAGTCTTSTTTTCCCTTAAGGGATATCTTACACCAATAGGTTACACATGCAGAGAGAAAGATGTGCTATATTTTGAGTTACAGACTCTTGCAAAGCTGTCTTTTAAAGTACTTGCTTCACCACACTATGCTCTAAAGCATTAGAACTTCTGATTTTGATAGAGATGGCAAATAACACACCTAAATTATCTGAGCTGGAGACTCTTCTGAGGGTCAGTGAAAATAAAGCTTTTTCTGCACTTAACWGTCCTGCTACTTCTATTTTTACTAGCTTGTTAAATAGTTTCTATATTTTAAATCCTAGCCAGAGGTTTGAATTTCATTTTTGACATCGTAAGCCAGGAACCAGATGTTCTAATSAAACACAGGCACCTTAGCAAGTTGCCTAATTCAAGGAAGAATCAAAATGGTCGGAATTATGTCTCATGGCTGATGGCCGTAAGAATTTTGGCTGTAGGCTGAAGGCTGTAGGAACTGTGATAGAAGGTCTGCAGACTTTGGTGGTAACTCTGTACCAGTGGCTGGAGAGAAGCCACTCAAAAATTTGGAGAAGTCAGACAGAAAGTAAGAAAAGTTTCTCACTGTGGCCATATATAAGAATAACACTATTGGCATCAACTCTGCAGAACAAGAACAAAACAAGAACAAATTCTGCTCTGCYTACTTMCAGTGTAATAAAATTAAATATTATTCTCCTCATGAGATTCCAACACAGTTTAATCTAACTTTTCAGAAAGCATCTTCAGTTCCAAAAATATCTTTCTTTTGTACAAACATAGCAAAAAGGATTGAAAGACAAGATTAGAGCTATGAATGGCTCCCAGCTGAAAGAGAAATGGAGAAAACAGGACCAGCATTGCATAAATATCTTTCCTTAAACAAGCTTTTTGAAATGTCACACAATTAAAATTCAGTTCAAGTTTGACCAAGGTCAAATGCAGAACAAAATTCTTAAATGGTAGCTATCCCAAGTAAGTTYTTTGTTGTTCAAATTTACTCCTCACTAGAGAAATTGACTAAAATTTCTTTATTAGAAAAAAATTAAACAAACACAGTCGTTTGATCTGTATTAAAATTTCTATTTTAAATTTGGTTCTGCTGAATTCCAAAAGCAACTATATATGAATGCCAAAAATCAGACCAARGGACAGAGGACATAATTTAATATAGAAATAACATCCCTGGTTAAAAGTTCTGTCTCTTGAACTGGTAAGTGGAACTTTGACACATGCACCACTTAAAAACATTCATGGCCCATCTTATAAAGATGTCAAATCTTACGAGTTTCAAATGGCATGAAGCATGTTTTAGTATTGGAGAGAGGGGCTGCATGAATGAGAAGCAATATATATTATTTTTCAAATTTTGCTAGAAGTTTAAAATCACATGAATACATTTTGAGTGGCATTAAAACATTTTCCTCTAAGTTCTGAGAGGTATAGAAGTGATTAACTTGTGGAAAGTACTGCTTAATGGTTTTAAAATTGTTACCTGCAAGCTAATGGTGATTTAATAGCTTCAGTGATGATTGATCAATCTCTTGCATACTAGAAATTGTTCCAAGAAAACTCATTAAAAATAATACAAAACCAAAAACTTGTATAAACAAGAGCACAGTTGGGCACAATGTTCTTCTGTAGTAATTTTAATGTAATTTAGAAGGATATTACACAGAAATATGGGCATTACACAGGAGGATATTACACAGAAATTGGACATATCTGATGTGTTTTAGAAAGCTTATTTTTTTCCCGTTGTTCTTTTCTATTGTGACAAAAATTCAAGAAGTGATCTTCTGGAAGAAGAGGTAGAGAGAGATTTGATGAGAAAGATTGGTGAAATAGTTTCATTTCAGTCTATTTAAAGATATTTAAAACTCTTTAAATTCTTTTTAAAGTAAGCCACTTGAAGCCAGCAAAGCTATTAAAACTCTTCTGAGTTCTCAAACCCTCTCCTAAGATAATTTTTTCCCAAAAGTTTGACAGTTTTCCAACTAGTTTTCCAGGGAATTAAAAAGAAACAGACCCAACCAAACAAGCAAAAAACAACAAACAAAACAACCAAAACCCCTGAAAACATCAAAAAATCAAACAGATGAAAAATATTTCTTCCTTCATTGATTCTTCTAGCACAGAATCCAGATATGCAATCTAATGCAGAATTCAGATTTCTGTTTACTTTCTGCAGTTATGGATTTTAAGGTTTCCTTCATCTAATTATCTTCAAACCTTTCCTTTATACAATGCTTTTTTATTAGCTCAGTCTATTTTTTTTGTTCCTTTTTGCTAGCTCATTTTTAAAGGCAAATGTTATTGCTTTAGAGTAGACTACTATCAAACTCATCACATTTAAAGCAGGAAACTGAACTCCAACAGGATTCTCTAAGGAAGGAAGAGGCTTGCTGGTATGTACATCCATTAAGCAGCTGTGCTTGCCAAGGCCACGTACATTAGCTACTTTTGTGAGTTTAACAAATTTCATCTGAGCTTTCATTCTGCTGACCTAATTTAACAAGAAGGAAATTCAATAACAACCCCTAATATTGAAGCATTATTTCCCAAGAGGCATTTAACAACACTTCTACATCAAATAATAATGTGTGGATAATGGAATATATATACTGAGAGCAACAAGAAAGTGCAAAAAGGAAGAAAAAAAAAAAAAGAAAAAAAGGAAGTACTCCTTCACACACACACATAAAAAAAAAAAAAAAAAAAGCACATGAGAGAAGAAAATTCTATATACCCTTTTCAAAAAACCCAATAGTCTTCCAAATTTTAGGGAAACTGAGAGAGAGAATTTCAACTTTGGATTTCTTATGGTCTTTGAGAAAAAATATTTTTAGTTATCTTAGAATAAATCTTAGCTTTTCTCCCTCACTCAGTATACCCTTGTCTCAAAAGAACACAAATATGGCTTGTGATAACTAATTTCTGAGGTGGAGGACCACATCTCCATTTTGTACATGCAGATATAATTAAGCATATAAAGTATATTCAGCATTAGCAGCTTATATAACAGATTGTTCTGTGTATTAATCGATGCTCACAATGAAGTAAATGCCAAAATTTTAGAAGAAGGGGGAAAGGGGTAAATGAAATTATACATAACTTACACAGAAATGGGTATCCGTGAGTTATTGAGAACAGAACTGGGGCCAAAATCCTTAATAGCAGTGGCTTTGATAAGTTGTTTGGACTTCAAATGCTGGGAGACGGGAAAATGTTCTTCTGAGTGAATATAACCTGAAGACAATAACTGTTTCCTGAAAAGAATCTGTTTAGTTATTAACATGCCTGCACACAGACACACAGTTTTTAAACTATGTCACTTTTTTTCATAGTGTACCCACTTTTAAAATCCTGACATTTTAATATAAACTCTTTTAATCAACACAGGCTTACTGGAAGTAACTTGAGTAACACATCAATATCAAATTGAAGTACAGGAAGAATTTCTGAAATTTTTAAGTAGCTCTTTTTTGAAAAATAAAATTACTTAAGATGATAATGAAATGTAGTATAAAGCTGTTGAAAGAAGAGCACACGTTACTTACCTATTAAAATCAACAAAGAGGAGAAAAAACCCAAGCTTATTAGTACTTGAGGTTTTTTACACATGTGGAAGAATATTCAAGAAAATACAACAACCATGTTTTGTATGGATATGCAAGAAAGAATAGTGAAACCACCCTGATGAAAATTTGCAGAAACTACACCCTGCCAAGATGACAAATCAAAGGTTTTATGATTTACTGGAGGAAACAATTACCAGATGGTCTCACTAACAAAATCTGGTATTCTTCAAATGCTGGTATAGAAATAAAGTGAAGATAACTTGACTAGCTTTCTCTTGCTGAAATAGCATGAAACCAAGCATTTCATGGTTCCATTAGATGAAGGAAGAAATAAAGTTAAGCAAAACAAAGACAAAAAAAAAAGGTGGGTTGGAAGAGGTTTGCTTTCTTCCTGCGATATCATTTCTCACAATGAGATTAAATTCAGTATTTCAGGATACTTGGAAAACAGGCCCTCATATTTTTGAAGATGTTTCCTACAGTTTAAGGCTAAGCTTGTCTCACTCCGTATTGCAAGACCATCTCAAGAACTTTTTCCATTTAAAAGTTTGCTTCTTGTCATGTTGTAGTTCTTTTGATGCATATGATATTCCCTTTTACCATTTAAAATACCCTGGAGAACTGGTGTTCYACCATTTGTAATTTCTAAAACTACTTTGTGTTAGAGTTTTGTGTCTCTTGATACTAAGATTAATAAAACACTGGAATTCTTGTAAATGAAATTGGGTGGAAAACATTTGAAGCAAAGGCAGCAGTGTTTAATGTGTAAGTTTCAGCAATATTTATCCACCAGTCTAAATAAAGAACACTTTTAGAAGTTACTGAATTGAATTTTTTTTTAAACGGCACTCTCACATTTTTTTTTTTTTAAAGGAAATATTCTTACAGCACCTACCTGATATATTCAGTGTTCCCCTTATATGGATAACCTTTATATTTCTGACCAAGTTGCTTYCTATGTCATTATGCTTTATATATGAGGGGTACAGTAGCAGTGATGTTGGACAGTAGGGAGTGAATGCATTTCAACTTACATTGCCTCTTCTCTGCTCACTTTCAGGATTTGGTTACTGTAYACACTTCAGAGATGAGCTGCTGGAAACCGCTTGGCTGCATCAGAAACTAGATACATAAAAAAACAAGCCAAGGAAAACAAAACTTTACGCTCCACTGCCGACCGGCTTGAAGAGCATCAGCAGTGGAGAACTATGACAGTACAGCAAGTCCTATTACTTCTGCTRCTCTGGATGTGGCTGCCACATCCCTGCCATACAGAAATGCTCTTCAGAAGGACTCCTGATCTCAGACCCAAAAGCTTTGGAGGACGTGCTTTAGGGAATGATGGGAAAGCAATTCACCGCCAGAAGAGAGGCTGGATGTGGAATCAGTTTTTTCTTTTAGAGGAATACACAGGATCTGATTATCAGTATGTAGGCAAGGTAGGTTTCTCATAAGGTTTTCTGTGTAATTTTCAAGTGTTCTTATCTTTCCATAGAGTCTTACTTTCTACGTTTTATGGTAATGTGTAAGAAACAGGTTTCCAAGAAACAGATACACTGTTTCTCCTACCAGAATCACTAACCTGATGTTGCTAGTTAGAGCTACTGAGAAATACTTGAAGRAAACAAATGAAAATATTTTTGACAATTTGTTTGTTTCAGCACATCATGCCTACCAGCAGCCCACTCAGTACRTCTTCATTATTAAAGCATAATATTATATAAAATAATTTTCCAACTCTGAATATTTCATGTTTCATACAAGATAGGRCATTCTTTTTCTATGCTCATGTTTGAAGAATGCAACCTATTTTGAAGAAAAAATATTCTTCCTATTCACCTCTCCCTGAAAATCAATTAACTGCARGGAATAAAGTTCATTTGCAAACCATGTGATAGAAATCGAAGACAGCAATAGAAGACAGCAGACTGGTACATATGACGTGTAGCTTACGTAGAGGATTACATAAATGACACTGGAAGTGTTCTTTAAATTATCTTCTGTTGATGTTTAAGTTTTCCCATGTAATTTATTGGAAGATATATAATGTATAATGCCACAATAATTTTCAAATGGGTATATGATGTTAATTCAAAATGGTAATTTTCTTGAAAATGAAATTTATTTTCAGAAGTAATGGGTACAACTTATCACTAATGGTTGGTTCTAGACAAAGAAATTCAATTTTGTATAAAGCAGATTTTCAGAATTTATGTGTTTTTGAACTTGAAAAATACCACAGTGAAGTACTGACTTTCTGAAAATCATGGAATCACATAGCAGTGAAGATTGTAAGGCATGTTTGGAAATCGYCTAGTCCAAACCCCATGCTCAAAGCAGGGCAAGATTAATCTTCCTCAGGACTGTATCCTGACAGATTTTAAATAGCTCCAAAGACAGAGACTCCACAATCTTACTGGACAAACTGTTCAGATGTTTGACCACCCACTCACTRAAATATTTGTTCCTACATTTAAAGGGAATTTCTTGTATATGGCATTGTGCCTATTGTCTCTTGTCACGTCACTGAGCACCATTGAAAAGAAACTGGGCCTGTCTCCTATTGCTTGCTGAGGCTGGGCRTGTCCCACTTCAGGGACAGAAAGAAAGCAGGTGCAGAGCATGGTAGTGAGGGACGAACTCTTCTCTCTACTTTATTTACARATCTAACTCCTTTATACATTTKTACRGAGGTCAAGAGATTGGCTACAGAGGTCGCCACCTCTCAWCCTGGATGGTGGACATCACCATCAATTATTTCKTCTCTCAGAGGAGAAGTATGCAAACATTTTTAAAATAGACATTGTTTTTATGAAGCTATGTGAGGAAGTTCTTCACTAAAACRGAAGGCAAAAAACTCAGGGCAACAGTCTCCCTCACTTCTTCCCAACAAGTATTTATAGACATTAATAGTGTCTGTGCTGAGCCATCTCTTCTCCAGGCTGAACAATCTCAACTCTCCCAGCATCTCCTCATATGAAAAATGCCCTAATTCCCTACTCAACTTTCTGGYTATTTCCTGGACTCCCTCCAGTAGTTCTCTTCTGTTCATGTGGGGAGCCCAGACCTTGAGACACAAGTACAGATGTCTCTCATGGAGGCAGAGGAGAGAGGAAGGATAATTTCCCTTGATCTCCAGGTGATGGTCTTCCAAATGGAGCTCAGGGTGCTGATGACCTTTGCTGCAAGGGCACATTTCACATTTCTGGCTCGTGGTCAGCTTGATMAAAAGGACCCAAAGGTCACTCTGCAAAACTCCCATCCAGCCAGCTGGGCCCCAGCATGTACTGGTGTATGGGAATATTATATTATAAAACATTTCTTGGAAGAATTAAGGACACTGGAGGATTTGAKAAAGGAAATGCTCATTAATGCTTATGAAATTTAAACACTGAGTAAAAATTTAAGAGTTCAGGCTTATGAATGAGTAAGCAATTTTTTGTTTTTTCCTTTGAGTCTGTAATATTAGCATTAGCATCTTAAAAATTGCAACCATTTCCAAAGCATATTGACAGTCTTGTAAATGGGCTCTATATTTATTTCAAACAGCTATCAAGTGTAAAGTCATGACTCCCAAGCGTACTGAAGCAAGCAGGCCAGTTCCCCAGTTTGGGTCAGATTGATAGTTTTTGAAAACTGACTTTGCCCACAAAATCAAAACAGTACATMATTTTATTGAAAGCATATTGCTTACAACAGCCCTAGGAAATAAATAACTTTCCAGGGCACCCAGAACTTCATGTTGTTTGTTTAAGGACCTTCAGAAGCATGCTGATTACTTTTTTCCTATTGTATTATTTTAAAATATTTATGATTTCAAATCATGAAGTGGAAGAGGTGTTGCTTAAAAATTTTATTCCAGTCATAAATAAGTGAAGGAAGACTCTTCAGAGATCAAAAGGTTAACATTTTTTAGACTAACTCACCTGCATTAGAAAAAGAGAGCTGTTGATAAACATTGAACTACTTTGGCTGGAAGAAAATAAGTGTTTGCAWGTGTGAAGTGATAAGTAAAGATAAGTAAAATGACAGATTAAGAGTACAACACTGAGAAGAAATTCGATGAGCAGTTAAGACAGCCCTTTCATCTAGTTTGCTCTGCTTAAAATAAAAGAGTTGTTAATCTGAGAAAGCAAATTTAAAATTAAACAGTGAATAAAATTGCCCAGTGTTAATTTTCTGACAAGTTTGGAAAAAGGGTAGAAAACACATATAAAATGAAGGGTATCATAGCATGGTAGTTGCTCAAGGGGAGTTTTACACAAAGGAAACTAATAGAAAGAGATAAATTCCATGTGGAATAATAGAAAAAAAAAGTTGCATTAATTAATTAATTAAATCTTTATTCTGATAGTCCAAAATCTATAATTATTAGGTAAATAAATAATTACCGATGAAAACTTTTCTGTATAAATTTTATAGTATCTATCTCCTTTACCTATTTTTGCACTTACTTTTCTAATGGCCATCTCAGTTCTATACTCACAACATTTCTGGATGTTTCCTTTAACCTGATTTTATCCAGAGACATTTTTTTTTGACAGGTGGGTGACATAAAATGCCACTTTCCTGTTAATTTCTCTGCAACATGTTTGGAGATGGTGCTTGGAAATTTTGGGAGATAATAAGAGCAGAAGTTAGAGCTCAATGATTAATGGCCAAGGACTAAGAGATTTTTTTGTTGTTGTTTGTTTGTTTGTTTTTTGGGGKTTTTTTTTGTGCAATGCCGTTKGAAAAATCAGCAGAACTTCCAAAGCTGATTCATCTGGGTTTATGGTTTACATCTTTTGGTTTCTGATCTCAAAACTGATATAATTTTTCTTGTTTCTTAACCTGCATCTAAATATCTGTCAGGGAAACTTAATAACTGGTGACAATCACTCTTGAATAGTACTCTTGAAACAAGTCTCTACAATTCACAATGCAATTTATGCAGTCATTTATTCACTGTTTGGGTCATTTTGATAATGTTCAACTAGAATAATATGATGGAAATGGGGTTCGATGAATTAATGGAATACATAATCCCATAACAACTGAAGCATTTCTTCTTTAAGTCCTTCTTCTTAAGTTTTCCCAACTTAGCTTTCTGAGATAGATATTGACTTTTTCTAGCAATTTCCATTGCAGTAGTTTTATTGCATAAAGGTTCAACTGACACAAATATTTCAGGACTTTGAGAGACTGAAGTTCTTAGTAAGAGTTTTTAGTATCTCAAGGGATAATTTATCATATATTTGCACATTAATCTATATAACATTTGTGTGTGTCATATTAGAACTGTTACCAGAAAGGATTATCCTGGCAGTATTCACTATCATATGCTTGTAAATGTAGTCATTATCTTTGATGGTGTAAAGAGCAGAACGTGTCAACCTCACTTAGTTCCTTTCACTTTGAGAATCCCAACGCAGACATGATTCTGAGAAAAAGACTTAGCAAGCTGTGTGTGCATGACACATTTTCAAGAACAGCAGTCACAGTTTTAGTAACTTTCTATTGACACTGTGGGTGATGTACCACGTAACAGCCATAAAGATGTAAGGCAGTGAAGCCTCAGATGTTGCTTGTATTTTTCTTTCTGATGAAGAAACTATCAAAAGCACTGGTTTTGGAGAGGGTAGTAYGAAAGATCACGTTTTGATTTCAAAGGATTCATCATCAGGTGTGACACATACAATAAAAGGTCCCAATRAAGTGATGCTATTGTAGTGGTAAGGTGAAGACTTATCAAACCCTTTTAAAAACCTCTGCATTTTGATTTCTGAAGGGGGTTTGTACCGTAGTTCTTTCTTTTGTAAAGAACTTTGCTGCTATGAGAGACTAAAGAGTAGGGTTTTGAATTGCAGGTGCTAATGTGCAGGCTTAATATTTGGTGTGAAGGTCTGACTGAGAGATATGAAATGCCTTTCCTTTCAGGTGACAGTAATCAGCTCTGTGGCACTGAAGTTCAGTAGAGGTTGAATTTTCAGCTAGAGCAGATTCTCGTGACAGAGATCAATGAAATAGAATGGAAAGGGATGGAAGAYATTCTGCAAACTGAATAAATGAATAGTGATCTGTCAAGGTGAAAAAGGGCAGCCAGTCCTTTAACAGTTTCCATGCGAGGTGCTTTTGGTGTAACTCACTTGGAAGCAAAGCCCAAGTTATTCACAGCTGTGTATCTTCAAAAACCTTATCTTAGTAAAGATACTGCTGTGTGGTGGAATTGACATTTGAAGYACAAAAACATTTAGAAATTTATTTCTTTCTCAGCATGACTTAAAACATAAACTGAGAAGAGGGTTATTAAGGCACCAATTCATTTCAAGCATATGAAAGATGGCTATTGGGGGTATATGTGTGGCCTCCTAGATATTTAAGGACAGGTCAACAGTGTCAGAGAAAAATAAKGTTTTCCCATAACATCAGAGACATCAAAAGCTTCCATTAGGATTGTCCTGAAGGTTGATTGATTTTCAGTGAGTGCTGAAAAAGATTCATTCTCAAAGTCTATTGGGACTCAGCTTAATAGGAAGTTTATGACTGCTTAGATTCATCACTTACTCAAAATTGTTAAGTGTGCAGAGGGTTGATATTTTCTGTTTGCAAAAGGACTATTCCTTTGGAAACCTCACTGTATGCTGGAGGCCCTGGTTTCTTACTTCATGAAACAGCAGCAGAAGGTAGTGGTGACAAAGAGTTAGCCAGGCTGAACACTAAGGTTTTATTCTCATAAATAATGAATTGTTTCTTAGCTACTGTTCTGGATGTACCTCTACAAGACATCGAGTTTTGCTGGATGACACAGAATGGAATTGACAGTTGTTGAGGAATGAAAAGGCTTAGTAGTGTCCACAAGCCTTTTAGTGATGACCAAGAGAGCCACAGTTGTTGTGTGCTTGAATTTGAAGCTAGTTCAAAGACTGTGGTTTTACAGCCCTGGGCAGATGTCTGGGTGTATAAGTTTCTTCAAAGTGTTGTCTGCTCAGAAGGAAGGAGGAGCTAAGTCACTTGAGTAGGGCATACTGAGGGCATATTTAACCCAACTGCTTAAGGGGATGATTCCTAGTGTCCATATTAGCTGATGATATTTTTGCTCAGATGTGCCCCACACTGTAAAGAAAGACCTAAGTGAACACTCCCAGTTGCCTCTTAAGACTGGTAAAATTTTGGAAAGCGTGAGGAAGCACAGAGAGCTACAGTCACACTCCAGTGTTTCACAGTGAAATAGTACTGGAATGGATTACTGTCATTTTAGACTTTGTTTCATGTATACAGGCCACATCCAACAGAGCTGAAGGTAAATGTTCCAAAGCAATTTTGCCCTTCTTGGGGAGTCCAGTGTCAGTATTTGTTCTCTCAGTGAGAAACGCGAGATGTGTTGAATGGGACTCTTCTTCAAATTTSACGTTAAAGATCTAACAGGCAGATTACTTGCAGTGTGCTTTTTCTCTAAAACTGTAAAGTCAATAGGACTGTTCGTGCAGCCAGAACCAGCTAGTATTGCAAGAACCATATTCCATAAAACCTGTGGGAGCAGAGGTATTGGAGGGGAGGAGAGAAGGAAGGAAGGAAGGAAGGAAGGAAGGAAGGAAGGAAGGAAGGAAGGAAGGAAGGAAGGAAGGAAGGAAGGAAGGAAG
>QVAJ01000025.1:3649323-3673602 GCA_003546035.1 Mixornis gularis | reverse complement strand
AGGATGGATACAGGGAAAGATACCAAAATTAGAATGAAAAGTACTGAAAAGTTGAAACAATAGTCTTACTAACACTGTCATTTAAAATAGTCATTTAATCTCTATTAAAATAGTCATTTAATCTCTACCATAGCAGAGAAGATTTAGTTTGACAGAACTGAAAGGCAGTATGTCCTATATTTTTACACTGTGTGACTAGAACACAAGAGAGAGACCTCAGAGCGTGCCAGTGCTGGTATGGGTATTGACAGGGAAAAAACTTCCTGGCTAACAGTGTTAATCTAGTTTTAACCTCATGGAAATGTCTTCTTAACCAACTGATTCATGTTATAGATGCATTAAATCTTCACAGGCAATGAAGTTTGTACYAGTTTCAGGCTTACATCACATATCCATATATGATTGCCAGAGGACTTTGTGTCACAGTTGTGGCAAGTGATTCATTGGTAAATAAAGTGAACCATGGTCCCAAAATGTAAACCATGCTCCAAGATTCCAAGGCTCCTGTTATGATCCAATTATTGAGAGATRTCTCTGGTCAAATCAAGGTGAAAAGATACTATATGCTTAAATCCACAGTRTGGATTTTATTTAACAATATAATGTGAGGTAGAMAGRTATAAAATAGAAGAAGGAWGGGAGAGAGAGGKAGAGAGAGAGAGATAAATCAGGAAGAAGATAGTTCCTGCCCCTGGATCTAGTGCCAYCTTCTTGTTCCTTCTTCACCCGTGACTTCTTGGTGGTGGGGTCCTAAGGTTGTTCAAARCTTTTCAATATCTATACATTTTAACAAGCAAAGGAATTAATGCTCATTGGCAACATGAGCATTAATTAGTTTTCTTTTTCTATTGCTTAAGCGATTCACTCATATCTAATGCTAATTAGTCCACATGCTCAGTCTTTCCTTTCTTTTGAACCACTGAGTTTTTTGATTTGGTGGGTCGTGATCTCCCCCTGCCAGAATAACCTTTTTCCCAAACAGAGCTGATTCAGAATATTTGCTGCTTTGGCTTTCYTTTTAATCCACAAATTCTGTATTCATTGTGTTCAACATCAGTGATGTGTTCTTCTCTTTCAATTTAACTTCCCCCTGCATCTGAGGTAATACCTGGAAAATAGTACGACCTTTATCTTATCCCAAGTTCCTGCTGTGGGGGCTTCTCTTACAGACCAAGTTCTGGGTATCCATGGAAGGATGTTTGGGTAGGCCTAGGTATTCATTGGTCACAGATGCCATCTGTCCTTAACTTGGTGTGGTCTTTGTTTGACCAATGATATGTGTACAAGCAAGTGCTTCCTTATACAGTTTGCCATAGGGAGAATTTTTGCCTGGATGCATTAAGCAGGATCAGCTAGCCAGATCTCTCTCAGGCCTGGAGCTCACACAATCCTGTTGCTCCATTCTGTGCTTGTCTCTTGGCAAAGTCCTTCTGTGGCCTGAATGGTGTTAAAGACAGGCAACTTTTCTCTTCAACTCCTTGCAATTCCAAAAAGAGAAGCAAGGCAAAATACATAGGAAAAGAACAGTAAGACACTAAATTGCTAAGATAGACATAYCTATATCCCAGGTATATGGATGTAAATGCACTCATATACAATAGCTTGAAGTTAAACGCTAAGTACAGTAGAGGACCTTTTTCACTTCCATGGGTAGTTTTAGGCATATGTTRCATAATTTTAAAGGTCATGGTAACTGAAGGAGTTACAGCCAAAGTAGTGGGATATCACCTCTAAAATTATATTTGCTCAGCTTTCAARCAAATATTAATTTTATAATCTGTTCTTATATCTCCTTGGCCTCTATAAGACCATAAGTATTTYCCTTACCAAGTTTAATGCTTTTAATGGTCTTTAATTGGAATCTGCAATAGATCTTTACAGAAATGGGGTGGTTTTAACTTTTTTTCCCGCTAAAGGAAAACAACCTAAAACTGAATGTAGGAGGTGCAAAGTAGAGGAAGATACTAATGGAAATTTGAAGTTCTGCTAAGCAAAGTTATAAACGAATTGAAAATTAAATGAACTTAATCGTTCTTCCTGACCAAAATGACCCTTTGCAGKCATTTAAAAGCTTTCTGCTTCAAGCACAGCTTTTGCATACTAAAACTGGTATGTTGAACTTTTGAGGTAAAGCACTAAAAAAGTATTTCTTATTGGCTGTCATATGTCAGGGGCAGSATTTTKCCMTCYCTTGCYCAGGCTTTCCCCAGGGCTCTCACCTGCCCACCCGTGGCTGAGGGGTGGCTACCCAGGCACCTGCTCTGTATATGATAACATGCTTAGCTCACATATATTAAAACAGTGTTTTATTATTTCCTTGTCTGTGAAGTTCTCAGTACAGTCCACAGTTCTCAGTATTGTAGAGTTACATGCTATGTTCATACTTAATCTGCTATGAGTTCATCACAAATACCACTTTCAAAACAGTGTGGATGTTTTCACTTCATGCATTTCCAAGTCCATCCATCTAATTACTTTCAAGTTCTTCACCCTCATGCAAATAWTTTGCAAGTCTACTCATAAACTAATGCAGACATGAGTAAGGACAAGTAGCTGAATATTGTTTCCTCCTCTTCTGTCAAGTAAATTGAAGCTACATATCTAAAGGTATTGAGTGCTTCGAGGTAGCATGGTAAATGCAAAACACTGGGAATGTATGARTCATAGAAGCACAGAATCTCYTGAGCTGGAAAGGRCCCACARGGATTGAGTTMAACTCCTGGCCCTGCACAGAMCAAMCCCAAGAATCACACCATGTGCCTSAGAGCATTGACCAAATGCGTCTTAAACTCTGGCAGGCCAGCTTTCCCTAAATAATKTAATGAAAACTACCTAGTTTTGATACAAGAGTGAATAATATTATTTGACTTCTCCATTTTTTTTTTTTTGCACATTSATACTTGAGTCCAAGCCATTTATCAATTTGATGAGAAGTGGTAAATGAGACTCAAGGGTCAATATGGTTCTGCTAGTCATGGAGGCAGGTTTCCTGCCACTGCTTTTCTCAACTACTTTTAAATGGTAGATTTTAGTTTTTATTCTAGTAATCCCAGTAGCAGTAGTCTGCCATTTTGTAAATAATTTCTAAAATAGATAATTCTTATCTGTGTAAGCACAAAGTGAAATAACATCTATCAGTTGTCAGGAATATTTAGAATGAACATAATCTAAATTATGAGCATGCTTCCATCATGTGTAAAATCACCAATAGGATACATTTTGCTGCCTTCATGAAGAACAGCTATAGCTCTCTTGCCTCGTTTTCATTTAGAGATTGTATCTGATTATGCATTGTACTTAAAACAACATCATGCTTCAAAAYAGTATAAGAAACTGGGAAATGGTTTAATCTAGACTCTCCAGTTCCTTTCAGTTCAATTTATCTTTTGGTTTTAAAATTTCATCTGCTTGTCACAAAAAGATAGTCCAAAAGGGAAAGAACTGATAAAACKGAAATGATTTATATTCAAAGCCACAACTCAGGCAAAGTAGAGTCTGCTTCATCACCATACATTCATTCACTCAAGGAATTAAAAAACATAATATAAAAGAGAGTTTTACAAATGTTTGACCTATACCTTATTTGAAATTATAAATGTGTAAATAGCCAATAATTACAGCAGCAGTTCAAAGGCTGATTCTCCTTAGGGGCTTTTTTTTTCCCTTCTCTTGATTTTTTCTTTTTTTCATTAAATCAGATGCAGAAGACCTTTTAAATATCCTGTATACACAGATAGCAAGGAAGATCTGGGAGTAATACTGTGGAAAAATTGGTGACTTTCAACAAAATACCCATGAGGGAGAGAGTTCTAAGAAGTTAAAAGTTGATGTTTACCCTTTTAAAATGTCTTCCTGCTGGAAGGTTTTCCTTATGAGTGTTTTTGTCTTTGAAGATAATGAAAAATAAGCTGAAGCAAAAAGACTGTAAAAAAAGTTTTTCTAAAGTCTCTAATACCTTTTGTTTTGAGGCAGTAACTATCTGAAGTCCCTGAAGACAGAGTAGGACTTGCTTGCAGGAGKAAACAAACATCATTGTCCAACCCATCAGTGTTACTTTTTCAAGCAACTATTTCTGTTTCCTGAGTTTTGTMGATAGCTGTTTACTTCAGGACATTTAAGGAGAACAGGGCCACTGAGAGAAAAATATTATTCTTTAATTTTGCAATATTTTGGTCCATAGCAACTTTAAATATATAATCCTAGATGAGTTTCTAATCTCTTCAAGCCTGAGAACAGAAGTTGTCTTTTGTTTTAAAGATTGAATTCACAGAACAACCAAATGCTTGAAAGGCAGGATCAAAGGTACCTTACACATCTGAACACACTTCAGAGGTTAGAAATTTATTGGTGAATAGTTAGGAGGCTTGGTATACTAAAAAAACATGCATAAACAGATTTATGCAAAGAGCTAGATGGAAAATAGGTGCTGAACAAAGAAAGATAATGTTCTGGCATATTCACAGAATTGTAGTTTTTAAAACTAAGAAGTTGCAAAGGTGGCTGCCTGCACTGTAGACTCAGATGACTGAATATGCAAAATTTGAATGGGAAGAGATTCTGCATACTTGCAAGAACATGTAACAGCTGAAGAAAACCTTCTTGTTCAACAGCAGTTCTGTTCATCTCTTCTGTTCCCCTTACCAAGGCTGTAGAAAAGCCTTTCTTCTTCATATTGGCTGTGCCTTTCTTCTGTTTCCTAGTTCTGTGGTCTACAGTCCTGTTATGCTGTCTGGATTTACTGAKAATTACTGTCTTACAATGCAGACCTATACCAAATTAACTTTCCTGGTGACATTTTTCTTTAAGCAGTAGTGTAGATGCTCTCCCTGCCTCTGATATTGTATTCCTTCAATCCTGCCTTTGCTCTCAACTTGCCTAAGTGTGCATCTTAAAGCGGTTGAGAGGGAAGACAAGCAAATTAAGCTTACTCTTGGTGTAAAATTAGGAGTAATCATGTCCTTCACTGCCAATGTTTTAGTGATCTGAGGTTTTTTGGGGCTTTTTTAGCTTCTAATTCAGTTTTTGTTGTTGTTGTTGTTTTTTGGGGTTTTATTGAGAATGTTTTTCCTTTCTTAATAATTCTCAAGCAAGTGACATTTATTAACACAACAGGAAACAGAGGTTGGACATGATGATTTGGAATATTTCTGGGTGAAACTGGTGGCAAAAAGAAGCACAAAGACAAATAAAAACCCACCAAAAAACCTACTTCATAGAAAACTTCGGAAGACTGCATGCATTAGAGATGATCATATGGGATACTTTGTCTCTTCCACTCTCAAGAACAGCTGAGAAAAGACACAACTACTCTTTCTGACCATTTGGTTTAGAAACTGGCATAAATTCAAATTTCTGAGTCTCCATGCTGATGATTGTAAATTCCATTATAAATGGTATCTTTAGGAATTAGAAATATTTAAGAAATATTATTTTAGAGTGAATATAATAATTAGCAACTATTACTACTTAGGCAACCCTGGATAGAAATTATCTATCTTAGTACTAAATTATTAAAATTAAATTGATATTATAAGTTTTGGCAGTGAAAAAATTGATTAATGCAACTCTGTCAGAGGTGAAGTAAATGGGGGGAGAAAAACAGAGTTTTATTTTTTAAATTTTGTTTTAAAAGTAGRAATTTAAAGAAATGTCATGAAAATCCATTTTGAGAAGGGAAACAGGAAAGATACATAGAGTAAGTGTTCCAAGTCATGTTACAAAAACTTAAGAAAAGTTTTAATGAAGTGAAAGTACTTGTAAAAAGTGAAAAAAAATTAATGTGGCAAGTAGAATATATGAGCTTCAGGAAAGGCCACTTGTATACAGCCATACAGCAAATAAATACATCTATAAGGACACAGAAAAAACCCTATTATTTTTGTTATTTTACATATATATATATATTTAATTATATCTTTTACAGAACACTCCATTCCTCTTCTATTTTTAAAACACCTGTCCCTTGTAAGAACTGCTGTGCAGAAATACAGCCACATTTTTACATATTGTTGCTACTGAAGATGCCACAGAGGACTCAGAAATACCTSTAGCAATCAGCAGGACTTCTTAGGTCATTCAAAAAGGATAATGAGACTACTATATAAATAATACAGTTGGAATATAAGGAAACTGCTTAATTATCTATTTAGTTAGGTCAGACTATGTGACAGACCATTCCCTCTGTGTCAGGAGTGGCATGTTGTTTACTAAAAGCCAAGTAAAATAAATGGGATAGCTAGAGGACTGCTGATGGCTGTGACACTGGAAAGAGCTGCACAGGATTAATCAAGGCTTATCATTTAAGAATAATGGAAGAGATTTCAGTAATACTGATGTATTTCCTAGGAAAGGATAATGGCATGCTATAGAAAACAAAGTCATTAAAGGAATCAGGAATACTACTTCAAGTGCCATGAGAATTAGGAAGTTTTCTAGGGATGGTTTAGAATTTTTTTTTTTTTACTATTGAAAGAAGAAAGAGCAAATAATACACARGGCAAGAGCTAAAGCTTCATGGAAATGAACTGATTCTGGGGGAAAAAAAAGACAATGTAAAGGATTTATTTTGTTCTATAGACAAAACATAGAACTCCACACAAAGAAAATGAAACAGCAGCAGCATAACTAATACAGTAAACTTTATTGGTAATTAGGAAAAGGGAGATTAAGTAAAGGGTGCTTTTGATGTCTTACAAATGTCAGCAAATGTCACAGAAGCTTTATGGTAATATTGGCGAGGCCTATCAGCTGATTACCAGAGTTCACATAAATTAGAAATAATTTTTCATCATTGATGTAGACCACAGAACACATTTTTTGAAACCATCAATTAACATTTCAAGGGGGMATTACTATAGAATACAGTTCTTAATTTGTATCAAGATCAGGACAGGCTTTTTTGTCCCCAGCAAAAGTTTTGAGGAGTAGAGTTCACTGGGGCTGATGATGCTGTCTTTTATGTATACACCATGACATGCAATTCACTGATTTGTGATTTGTGCTAAGATTTATATCCAAATCTATTTATTTTGGCATTTTGCACTCTGATAGTGGAATATAATGTGCTGCTTTGACAGGAAAAGTTTAAATTGTAATTATAGTTATGTACACAGTGTTAATAGAAACATGATTAAATTCAATTAAATGTCATTATGTGATTGCAATTCCCTACATAATTGAGGTGCCCACAAGGTGTCTAGAAGGCACCACTGTGGATAAATCCCCAAACTGTCTCCAGGAACCTAGCATGCTGGGATTCCACTCTTAAATGCCTGTATAAAGCATGAGGTGTGGGTAATAAACACAATGAGATAAAGACATGCATACAGCTGTAGTACTCTTATTTTGTTGGGATTATGGTTATTTGGTGGAATGACTTCCTTGGCTRAAGTGTTGCAATGGAGGGATACAGACTCTTTAGGAAGGATGGGAAGACAAAGAGGGGGAGTTGCCCTKTATGTGAGAGGGCAGCTAGAGTACATGGAGCTCTTCTTGGGCATGGGAGAGTTTATGGATTAGGATTAAAGGGAGGACAGCCAAAGGTGACATTATAATGGGTACTTGCTGTAAGCCACTTGACCAAGAAGAATAAATGGATGAGGCTCTCTAGAAACAGATACAAGTGGCCTCACATTCATAGCAGGCGGAGAGAGGATATCCTTCCTCTCTGCTCAACACTGGKATGCCGTGCCTGGGATGCCGTGTCCAGGTCTAACCATCCCAGTACAAGAGATGGACACACTGGAGAGAGTACAACAAAGAGTGATTAAGGCACTGGYGCATCTCACATATGAGAAAATGCTGAGAGAGCTGCAGTTCTTTGCACCAGAAGAGAGAAGGCTYGGGGAGATCTTATCAATGTACACAAACACCTGAGGGGAGGGTACAGAGAGGACACAGCCAGGCTCCTTTCTGAGACGCCCAGTGACAGGACCAGAGGCAATGGGCACAAACCAAAAAAAGCAAGAGATTCGTCTGAGCATCAGGAAACGCTTTTGTCCTGTGAGGGTGACAGCACTGGCACAACCATTCTGCAATGTAATTTTATGTAATGATTTCAATTACAACTTTGTTATTTATTAACTGGTACATAGATAGGATTTTTCTTGAGAGTAGTATTCCCTAGAATAACAGATTTCATAATTTACTGAAAGAAGGGACAAAATTGATGGAAAAATAAAAAATATGAGCTGCATTTAAGAGTTTATACATATTCCACCTCTCTTTTAGCACTGATCCTCATTTAATGTCTTATCTCCCTGTTTAGGGTTATAAGATTTCTCTTCTGGATATATGGTCCCACTGACTTCACTATGATATAAATGAGGTCAGGATTGATACAGGACATCTTTATCCCTCATTATTTTAAATGCTTTGGTTACATATAGTATTGATTCAGATTCATCAGAAGTCTCCTGAAACGTATAGAAAAGATATGTCCGCTCCCTCTCCCTCTCTTCCCTTCCTTGGGATTGAATTTTACAATAATACTTTATTATCATGGATATCACTGTTTTGGAGATTATTAAAATGGGTTTTATTCCTTAATTCTGATATACAACTTCCAGTTAAGTTGACATTTTCCACTTCCTGGGTTGGCAGATATTGTCATTCATTTCTCTGTGATAAATACAGMGTATACTTGAGGAGGAAGTACACATATTGCAAAGGTGATATGAAAACCTTCAAATCTCTTACCAATCAACATGTTACAATGATTTCAGATGGAAATAAAGACAATTTTGTGTAACRTATTTTTAAATGGCCTCCAGCAGTAGGCAAAATAAATGAAGCATCTATATTTAAAATGTGTTCTGCTCTTGTTTTAAAATATTCAGTGCTTTATATGTAGAGTGCAAATTGTAAATTAGGATATATAAAAACTAACTGTTTCAATAGTAATTTTGTTAATAACTAGGCTACTTTAGTAAACATATATGAGCATATGTATAATAAAATAATTCTTGTTTACAAAAAAACCCCAAACCTACAGTTGGTTCTTACAACCACTTTTTTTGTGATTAATGCAGATAGCATAGGAATAAGTGGTGAGTTTTCCTTAAAAAAACCCTCAAACTAATCAGACAAATCCCTAAGTTTTCAAATACATGAAGTTATTGTGAATTCAGTGTAAGAAAAGCATGTGCTGTCTTAGCGTATTTACCTTCTCAGGTGGAATAGGGAGATTGTTCTGGAAACTACTTAATTGTTTATACAATGTTTAGTACAGATTTTTATTTTAGTCAAAAAACAGYCAAAAAACTTAGGACATAAAACCCATGGATATTCAAAAAGCCTCCAACCAAGTCTGAGGAAAATCTTATCAGATATATTTTCATTCTGAGACCACAGGATAGTGTACAGAAACAATTGTAGAAGTGGGAATGTAGGCTTGTGCCATATCGATTTCAAAAGGAGGAGAGACAAACAGTGTTTCTTTGTCCAGTCCAGCATTTTAATGAATTGGGGACCTGAACAACTGCCATGGGTCAGGACCTTTTTCTTCTCTTTAACACAAGAATTCCCTTTTGCTTACTTATACCCAGACATCTATTGGAGGTGCCATGAAAAGGAAGGGCAYGTCAGATCTATTGGCACTTCTCTGCTTCCTGTCTTTACCTGATGTACAGACTGTATTTATTACATGAAAATTGGAAGACAATATGCATATTGGCTTACGCAAGAACTTTTTGGTGTATGAAATTCAATTAGTCTCTCATCTTAGCTCAATGCTTGTGTGTCTTCTGGAGTGGAAGCTACAACAACCTAATGAAGCTGAAACTTTCTTGTTCTAACTCTCTGAACATCAGCTAAAGACCTTGGCTTGAGGAGGGAGATTGGGTATTGGCACATTGACTTAGTGCATCTATGAAAGACCTYTTGCTGCTGCTCATATGATGTGTCTTAAATAAAATACTGCCTTTCTCACCTGAAATCCTAGAATATRTTGTCAGTGACAAGACCATTTACCTTCTCCAGACTGTGACTCTTCCCTTTAGAATAATCTACAGTAAGAGGAAAAAGACACAAACCTAGTGATGAAAAAATATATTTTTTGAATGTTGTGGAAAGTTTCTGGAAATTGGGATTYTTCAAAATTATACAAGTAGTGAAAATTGTAGGGAGCTGGGAAAATTATTATTCTATTCATGTGATAGATATTATTTCACTCAGGGACRTGGAAAGAAATGCTAAAAAGTTATATTAATTTTAATTTTTCTCCTACTGCTTTAAAATGCTGATAAGAACAAACAAAAGTTTTGAACATCGAGGAACTACAGCGATCTTTATCAATAAAAATGGTGGAAAATATTTTTATCTTTCCTTTTGATAATCAAGTTAAGCAAATACAGTCTGCAAATAATCTGCACTGCAGACTGGAGATTTTCATTTCTGATTCTTGCAAAAGAATTTCAGAGTACTCCTCATCTTACATTACATGTGGTGCTTCCACTTCAGTTTGCTCATCCCTTATCTTTCCCAGTYTCACAAAGCATTCTTTTTGAAATCTGTCTTTTTTCTTTCTGCCCATCTCCACTTAAATAATACACAATAGCACAGCCCTGGCAAACTGACAATATAACTGAGAGAGAAAATTTATTGTGTGACATGTCTGAACAAAACTTAGTGAAAATTACAGAATCACTGAAAAAAGTTGCTTAAAATGTTACCTTTTGGATAAATTTAAATAAGTGAACCTCTTTGGTGAGTAAAATGTGGCTTAAAGCCATGACTTGTTAAATCTGTCAACTGTGAGAATACTGCACAGGATATGAGCTGGTCTGAAAATCTTTTACAGTAAGTGCAGCTAATAACTGCATTGTTTAAYAGTTCGGTTCATGATGCTTAAAATAAATATCTGCATTGTGGGAATTCTATATCAATTATTTTTTGCTGACTTCATGTCAAATCTGCCCACCATTGTGATTTTGTTTAGAGACACTTATTCAACTAAGYATCCAGTCAAGCTGCTAATATTAAATGTGCACTAGAACACTGAAAGAAATGGCAAATGCTTCTATGGTGTATTTTGGCTTGACATTGCCAGTATAATTAGAAAAGAAATACTAGGTTACAATTTGCCYTGAAATTTGTCCTCGGAATTAGGASACACTCAGGACTTATTAGTATAAAATCAAAAAACATAGAGTAATTCAAGAGTGTACTGAGGTCTCATTGTTACTGTGATACTAGGATTAAATTGATATATTGACATATTGCCTAAGAAAGTAGAAAAAAAAAATGCTACACTATACAATTAAAAATGACTACTATAAAGTAAGAGAGTAAGAGTTCATTTAGTAAGTTAGTATTAAAGTAGTCTACCATTTTGCAAAGACTGCAAAAACTTTAAACTTTATTGAAAARTGTTTTATCTATTATAGTATATAAAATTGAGATTTTAAATAATATGAACTGTATTAATGCCTACAGTAAGTTTTCAAACTAGAGAGAAGTTTCTTMATACAGTCAAATCTGGTGTCTAGTTATTTGAATACCAATCACTGAAAAATCATAGAGGGACTTCTGAATCTGAAATTCAAATAGAAATAGGTGTGACAAATCTTAAAGTCTTTATCTGGCATTGTCATAAATYGTTTTGAATTCCAGAAGTAGCTCATATGATAAAATAGATCTGACTAGCTCTATCTTCTCTCTGTTTTTCACAGTAGYGTCTTGTCACTTTTTGGTGAAAATAAGATTAACACTTTGAATGCTATTTGAAAAAAAGTCCACCTACTTAGCATTCATTTTGGGAGATTTTAGAATTGAGTGGATTTCATGAGGGAAAATAGGGAGAAATCCCAAAATCCTGAGTGGACAAGTTTGATTTGAATCATTGGATGTTAATTAACATGGATTTCCTGTGTGGTAATTTTCAAAACAGAATTATTATGTTGTTCAACTAAAGTCATCTGAAAATATTTTTACAAACGTCTTTTACAAAGTATAAAAAATCACTGAGCTGAATTTGATTGGGGCATATTTTCATGAACTTATTTTATTTATGGTTGCATTTACCCTAAGGAAGGATGTAATATGTTAATTARCTCTGGAGTTTTTCCCACAATTGAAGAAAAAGTAAATCTTTCTCTTAAAACCTGGTTTTGTCTCTGTCTTGGATTGGTAATTCAGCTTCATTTTTAAGTATTCACATAACACTTCATTTTGAGACCCTCTGTAATATTATCTTCTGTTTAAAAAAGGACCTTCCTTTTTTATCTATATGAAATCCTTCTGGATTAAAAATTTTGTTCTACCAATTTCAATAGAAGATATGCAAAAATGTCTTTCATG
Source organism: Mixornis gularis (assembly GCA_003546035.1). Taxonomy (NCBI): domain Eukaryota; kingdom Metazoa; phylum Chordata; class Aves; order Passeriformes; family Timaliidae; genus Mixornis; species Mixornis gularis. Next base: position 3,661,305 of record QVAJ01000025.1, on the reverse strand, counting down.
GTTATTGCAATTACTGTATGATGAAACAGGGCTATATAAAATAGTACCAACTGACATTCTGATTTCCTATAAAGTGAGAAAAAATATGCATAAAATACGTATACCAGTGCAGCTGAAAAGGGAAATATTTCTGTGGAAGAACTGCAAGAAATTCAGTGAAACTGGAGTTTGCAAAATATCAGTGACAGATATGAAAACAAAACCACATCTTCACAGCTGATCATTTTGTGCAATGAAATTGCTAAATGAAACAGATGTCTTTCCATTTCTCAGCTTGGCTGACATGAATCACAGATGCCCATTAGCTAAAATATCTATAGGAAACACTTTATACTAAAAGTAGCAGAGAAATATTTCACAGAACATTTTTTTAGTACTTGAGTAAAATGAAAAATCTCTGCAGCTGATTGACAAACTGCTCATGCATTTCAGAGTTGGGTAATGATTCACCATAAAGGGCTGTGAAGCACCTTGAGCAGTCTTTAGTCACCTTGATTCCTCTAGTAACACCTGGATTGAGTTAAGAGCTAAAAAACCAAAATCAGAGGTATTCTCTTTCTTTGTTTATATATACCACACATTTTCACCCCTTAAATTATATCTGGAAGACTTGCTCATTTTATCTATAGCTTTGTGTTTCTTGATCACCCCAAAAGACCTGAAAGGTAATTCTGAATTTGAAGTTTTTCTACAATAACTCTGGACCCTTATGTGTATATATGTGTATATAATTTAAATTATATACACATAATTTAAATTAGATCATCAAACTAGAGGCATTATTAATATTTTTTAGACAACTTATTTTTATAGCTYAAAGTGTTCTTCTAACTATGTTGGTTGGTATTCCTTTAAGACATATTATTGTGAAGTTCATCTCTCAGCTCCCTAGAAGTCTTTACGTGGAGTCTTATATTCAGCTCCCTTTCCAGACTTTTGGCTAATATATGTGTGGGGAAATACAAATAAACAAACAAAAAATCCCCAAACCACACAAACAAAAAAACCCAGGCAAGTAGAAAGTTTGAATTTGGTAGAGGTAATAGGTTAATAATTTTGTTGGCATAAAAACCGTTTTCAAATCATGTCACTAAGATTTACACATAGCTAGAGGAGAGACAATGGAAAATCACCAACAATGATAGTACTGTATATCATCGTCAAATAACTATGTTAAAAGATCTTTACATGCTAAACTGGATCTAAATATAGTTGTTCAAAAGCCTCATATTTTTTAGTGCAGGGATTTTCTTAGTCTTCTGATTTAGTTCTCTTCACCACACTGTTCAGGCTTCTAGTGCCAAGCAACATTTTAAGGCACCAGAATACAATTATTGGGATTGCTAAATTATTTCAAGTTCCTGGCATGGTTTTTCTGAATATCACTCTCCAAAACAATTTCCATGCATCATTTGTATGTTAAATTTGGCCAGACACTCCTGCTGGGAATTATTTGCATGGAGTTATGCTCTTCTGGAGATAATGTCTTAGGATGGATTTTGCCAGGCTGCTTACTGGTTTCTGAGTCAAAGAACAGTACTGCAGCACCGATACACTACTGTCAACTTTTGTGAGAATTAATAATACCAGACCTGGCTTTGGAAGGCATCTGGGAAAACTGCAATTGTACCCATTTAAAGATCCCTCTCAAATAGGAGCTTATTTTATATTTCTGTCACACGTCTAAGGAAGGGTAGACTCTTRTCATGCTCTTCATCATTCTGCTGTGAAAATATTTCAGTGTGCTCATGGACCAGTAGCGAGTTTCTAGGACCAAAATGTTTTTGAAGTGAAATTATATTCTGGGAAGATAYGGAGAAGAAAACACTTAAGGACTACTTACACTATATGACATTTTAAAATGGAACACAGCTTGGAAGATACTGTTGAGTCTCTTAAAAAGAAGGTGAAAGGGTTAATTGTAGGTGTGAAAGGTCACACTTTTTGTGGGCAGTCAAGGCAGGAGCATGAGGGATTAAAGTTCACTTCAAAAATTCRTTCCTCAAAAGAGGTGTGAGAATGGCTTGAAACCTTCAGGTTGAAGTCATAAAGGGAAACAGAAGGAAAAGAAAAAAAAAATTATTTGCAAAGAGGTTTTTTCTTAACATCTACCTTCCTACTTCCTGTTTAGTGGAGCTTCCTATTATTTTTTTTTTATTTACTGTAGAATGAAAAGAAACAGTAATAAAGTACTTATTTTGTAAAGCAAACATACACGTCTGTAGTGTAAGAAAAGTTTAATAGGTCTAAATACTTTTACGTAGAAAATCAAAGTTCAGAACGTGATTGTATTCAAATTTGCACCATGAAGGTTTTGTTCCAAGATGCCTGGTGAGTCCTGTCTGTTCCACATATATCAAGTCTGTGGGAAATATTCAGTGTTTGAAAATTTTTTACAACATAGAAGTTTATGTTTGACTTTGGCTTATCCCACCAGTCCAATACGTATGTTTGGTTTCGGCACAAAAGACAAGGGAAGATACATTCAAASCCATAATAATTAAATATTTTTACTACTTATTTTTACTTGCTTTTACTAATACTTAAACCAGATGCTATGGAAGACAATACAAGGGCATCATAGATGAAAAAGAGAAATATTTTCATGGCTGCATAGCAGGGGGATATTTTATACTATGCTACATGTATAACATTTTTCATGATCTGAAATGTAAGCTTAAATAAACAAAAACTTCACATGACTGAATATAATTTTACTACGGATCTAATCAATGTTGTTATTACATGTGCAAATAACTATTTTTAGAATTTAAAAAATGCTCTAGTTCTTAYACTGGAATATTCTGGTATTTCTTGGGTGTGATTTAAAAAGATATATATTTGTACTTCATTTTTGTAATAAGAGCTTTAAATTTACTTGATCCTTCTGCTGCACTCAAAAATAAGTGCACAAAAAAGAATATATTTCATTGTGAAAATAAATCTAAGTGCCAGCTTCTTTCAGTTAATTATGGAATCAATGAGATTGGAAGGACCTTTCCAAAAAGATGTTGAGAAAGATTATGCCAAAAGTATCCAAAAGATCAAATGAGCCATCATCTACACTACTGTGCTGAATAACAAAACATAATTGAATAATTTTTCATATAAAGGCAACCAGGACTGCAAGTTATATATGTGAAGTYGAGCTTTATACAACTTAAATAATGTGTGTTAAATGAGTACCTTATATGCTTAATAAATTTGGGGTTTTCCTTTAGTCTATTTACATTAGTYGATGGAGTGCAAGTGATAATGACTTAAAATGAAACGTTCCCCAATTTGGGAGAAATACAAATAATATTAAATGAATTTAAAATAAAAAAARTATTTCATGAAACCAGTGGTTCTGTTTACCTTAATTGTCTTGTATTTAGCCATGTTCTTTATCTGCTTAGTGAATTTACAACTAGCACAGCAGTTGTGAATTTTTAATACAATCTCTTCAAGGAAAGAAAAGGTCAATATTAGCATAAAAATAATCTTTAAGAATGTGCTGCRGAGGTTTCTTAGCAGAGAACAGGTGTTGCTGCAAAAGCAAAACCTTCTAGAACAGTCAAGTTCAAGATTCTTGGAGCTAAGTTAGGAAAGTGGCTGTCAGTCAGTGGTGAATAAAAGTTACTTCCTTGATGGTATCAATCACATCTGTTGCATATAGAATAACTTATAATAAGGATATTTTAAAACCTCCATTCTTTTCATTGTTTCTAAACAAAATACTGTCTTCTTCCATTCCAGCTTCATTCTGACCAGGATAAGGGAGATGGATCCCTCAAATACATTTTGTCAGGAGATGGGGCTGGTACTCTTTTTATAATTGATGAGAAAACAGGAGATATTCATGCAACTCGGAGAATTGACAGGGAAGAGAAAGCCTTTTACACCCTGCGTGCCCAAGCTATCAATAGAAGAACTCTGAGACCAGTGGAACCTGAATCTGAGTTTGTCATCAAGATCCATGACATCAATGACAATGAACCAACGTTTCCTGAAGAAATTTACACTGCTAGTGTTCCTGAAATGTCAGTAGTAGGTGAGTTCTCTATACTGAGGCACAAATGCCTTTTCTTCATTACTTGAAAAATTGTTTCCCCATCTTTTAAGAAACCAATCATGTGCAGAATTCTACCTGATGAGTTAAGTATTTTTCATTTTGACATATTTGTTCAAATATTGAAATGGCATTCAGAACCAGATTTTTRTGATCTGAGATCTATTTCTACTTGGAATATCCTAATTATTGGCTTTACAGTTGTTTGGAATATAGATAATATAGATAATAGGTAACGGTGAATCATCCTTCTTCTTAGGAACTGTTAGAATAAGATGACTAAATTAGCCTGTTGAAAGCTCAATTTTTTTTTTTCCTTTCATTTTCACTGGAAGTTCCCAGTGGTGATAAGCACTGAATGGAGCGTTGTCTCCACTCTCTCTGTGGGTGAGRAGAATTATATATTGACTCATGTACTGTTGTTGCACTGTCTGCAGGTAGACACCCTCTTTATTTTCTTTTCTTTCACTTTTTTACTGTATAGACAAATCCTCATGTCTTCCCTTAGCTCCATCCATGAATGACAGCTTCATGAATACTAAACGGCTGTTTGAGTTAATCATTCTTCTTTTTGCAATGTATTTTCAGTTCCTATCTTAACTACAAAGTTGTGGCCTGGATCATGCCAGCTGGTGAATTTTATAGACAATAACATTTTGGAATATGAGCTATTATTGACATTAGTGCTTACAATTCTCTAGGAATAGTTTTGAAAAACTTAAAAAATATATAAAGTTTCATTTAAAATATAATATTAATTTATTCATTGTATCACTGTAGCTACTATAATAATAAATTCTAAATATTCAGATAACAAACAATAAATTCAATATAATTTTTGGCTACTATTACTATTTTAATCACTTCCACTGCCTGAATAGGTCAAACAGGTGTTCTAGWTGACTAAATTAGCCTGTTGAGATGATGAGTTTTTAAGATGTTTTATATATACAGATATTGATGATTTAGTACTTACKTTCCTGGGTCTTGGAAAATGCTAAAAGAGGAAAAAAATTTCCACTTTATTTCTTATGTTCTTTCTATAAATTCCAAAATGCATTGTTTAAAACATATTTGGAAAGATATAAGAAAGTTACTCAGTGTTTTCATTAAATATTATGCTATTATATATTATTWAGTTATAAGCTATTGATTGTTCATTTCATCAGTCTCAATTCCATAAATAACATCTTTTTCTTTAAGCRTTCTCAAACAATCACGGCATTATTTCAATGCTTCTAAAGTGTGCAGATTGTAAGGTTGCTGTACACAGACATAAAATTTTGAAATTGCAAAATGGCAGCATTAAAATAACAAAAAATCAAATAAGATTATAAGAAAAATATTTAGAAATCAATAATTTATAGGAAAAAACCCTACTTGGRTGTACTTAGTGTGTTAACCTTGCATCTTGCATAAATAGCTGTGCTGAAACAAATGGACTTTATTTTGTCAATAAAATTATAATAATTAAGAGAATTATAACTCAGTTCAAATCCATCATGTTCCTGGACTTTATAAATGCAGCTATTCAGCTAGATAGATATATATATAGCTAGACTACTAGATAGGTAGCATTTTCTTTTATGGCTGATCCCTAGAGATATATATTCATCTGTGGTCCATGAGAGAATGATGTGATTTTATAAAGTATTCATCCAAGTTGATTCATTTCTTCATAACACTAATTTAATTCTCCAACTTAAAAAAAATCTACTTAGTAATCTGAAAACTAAAGGCTGAATGAAGAAAGGGAGAATATTCTAAAAGAATAAGCTGCGTAAAACTTTTGAGAAAAATAGAATTAATCAGAAATTGTGAAGTCATTATGTTAAAATTCTTCACACTCTGGTTCAATAATAATATATTATAATATCATTATTACAAAATATTTTTAAATTCTTTTTTTTTCTGTCATCATACAATTCAAGCATTTTTAGTACAGCAACTTACATGAGAAATTTATGAACAAAGGAACAATTACAATTTTTATGACTATTTCACTTTCCCAATCATAGGAAAACAGGAAGAAATTCCTACATTTCTCTATTTTTCTCTCTCTGGATTATTTTGATTTTTTTTAGTTATAGTATTTTGAGTAGCCCATTACTTACCCAGTACTGTTGACCATGGGCTAAGAAATTGCAAGGCTTGATGTAAGGAATGCAGATAGAAATTGCAGTCTTGGATGCAACTGAACTGTTCTGTTGAATGTCCYCTGTAGTACTCACTTCTGTGAGAATGTAGAAACAGTTAATCTTTCTACAAATGTCTGCACACGTGAAGAGGTGTTTATRATATAAATATTTTCTCAGTGCTAGTTACCAGAAATTGCAAAGCTAAGTTACCTGAGTAGAGATGAGTTATATGGTTCTATAAAAAGTATGATACTTTCAGGACTGTAATATTTTCATTATCTAATCCAGCGTAGTCAACATGGTATATATTGGGAGTCTGAGGAAGAGAGATATTGCTGGAACCACAGCCTGCCTTTCCTGGGTCAGACCTGCCAAGCAGCCAGAACACCATGTGAAGGATTCCCTACCCTCACTCTACTCTGCTTCTTTGGATGTGGTGACTTAAGGGATAGGGAAGAGTGGTGACAAGTTCCTGCCCAGTCCTGCAGGTGCATCTGTTYCATGACTACCTCCTGTTACAGGTGSCCTTGCATAACAGTCAGGGAGATACTGATCTCCCCTCTCTGCTGATTTGCAGTAGGACACAAGAAAATGGAATTAAATTGTCCAAGGGAAGCTCAGATTAGATATTAGGAAAAGGTTCTTCATTGAGAGATTGGTCATCCAAGTTCAGTAGTTTAGTATCAATCAGGTGTGAAGGCTGGACCACTAGACAGACACATAAACATACCCAAACAGTGCCTTTTTAAGATACCAGTTTATTCAAACCAACTGCATAGAGAAAGATCCTTCATATATAAAAGTAGGATTGGTGAGTGGCAATAGTAAAATGRGGTGAAAAGCAAAATGAAATAACATGCCACTTTCACTATCAAAGGTGAAAGAGGACCTTGTGCAGATATATGATGCAGATAGAGRTCAGATGTCATGCTTCTTTATGGAAAGACACAACACTGGAACAGTTCTCTTTGTTCATTGTTTCCAATTCCTRTGGAGGCTGTCATCATATTTTATATGTATTTTCACCACACAGGTGGTGTTTTATAGATAATAAGTATTTGGGGTTTTTTTCTTTGTTATATTTTAAATCCATATAAGTCTTTAATATGACTAATAACTTACAACTTGTACGTGTGCCTTGTATTTATGTTATACTGTGACCGTGTTCTCAAAACCTTGTCCATCATCCACCATGATCGCATTCTCTGTCCTAGTACTGAATAACAATGTTTCAAATGGGCTTAATCTTATCTCTACTTTATTAAGAAGTGCAAAAAAAACCCCAAAAAATCAATTATTCTGCAGTTTTGCCACTGTGTTGTCTATTTCTATGCATCTGTACTGCAGCCACAATGGTGAGGTGTTCATAAGAACATTGTATACACTTATCTGGATACCAGAAAGAAGAAAAACATGGTATCACATCCTATAAAGAAAAGAATGAAATGMTCAAGTACCAAAAACTTGAAGTGATTGAAATCTGTGCATCCTTGGAGTGCARGGTTTGCTCCATCCTGAAGTTCCCTGTCCTAGAAGGAATGATAAGGTCATCAGGAAGTCAGAAAATCACTATTTAGTCTTTATCTACTCCATCTGCCTCCATCCATAAGGTATCAAATCATGATGTAGCCATGCACCAGCCTCTTTCAGAGCACAAACAGCAGTTTTGATTTCTTCCTCTGGCTGCAGTAYTAACCAGATGGGCACCTGAGAATATGGCTATTTCTATTATCAAATGGAGTGTCTTGACAAAGGCCCATACATTCTTTKTTGTTTGTTCATCTTTCTTCTGTTGCTCGTTAAACATAGAAAAGGCAGACATAAATGGGCCAACTTCAGGATCTTGCAGCTGCGTAGATATTCTAGAAGACAACTTATTCTCCTGAAGTCTTTGTACTGATTACTGGGTATTTTATCCTCTTTCACTTTTTTCCTTTCCTTACTTTCAGAGTTTATGACCCAGAATATTCTTATGGTTTTGATGACAGTCTTCTGCTCTGTCCATCATATTTTTTACCTATCTCTTTCTGCTCATTTGGAGATTTCTTTTCAGAACTGCAGATGTCCATTTTCCTCTAGATGGATTTTCTTGTGGATTTTGCCTATTAGTGTGTTTCAGAAAAGTTTTCAGAACTTTTTATTTAGACCTTTTCTTATATATTTATATATTCACAGCCTATATATTCTCTAATCATCTTATCCTTATTAAAAGTTACTGTAACTTAAAAGTTACAATACTTATCCTTAAGTTACAAACTTATCCTTAAAAGTTATTGTAACTTTTCTGCTTCTAAATTAGGAGTATCAATATATGCTTCAGAAGATGTAACCTCCCTCTGGGTTTACATGTGATGTACAGGGTGCTCTGTTGGCCTGTCATCTCTACCTCCTGTTATATGTTTTTCATTCTCTTTAGACAGAAGGTAGAGCTGTTTAACTTTCTATCCTGGCTTCTTATATACTCCCTCATTAGTGCTGTTCACCAGTTCCTGATGCTTAGTCCTCTCTGCCATGGAATTCATCTTACAACACTTCCTTCTGGTTTCCTACTAACAAAGATGTTTTAAAATCCTTTTTTCATTTAAAGTTCTCTCAACCAAACACTTTTGCATCTTCTGACTTAGGACATTTCTAATACCCAAATTATGACTTTTTGAATTGTTTTAAAAAGTTTGATTTCACTCTGCACACAAATCCTGCCATAAGGAGATAGAAAAAAGTTTAAAAAAAAAACTCAAAAAACAAACAAACATCAAAAAAACTAAAGCAARAACCCCTCAAGATAAAACATGACTTTTCCTTTAAAAAGACTTCTTAAATGAATTGAAATTACCCACTCCTGTGCTTGTTTACAACTTATTGTTTTCTAAGTTACAGGACTACCATGTAGTCAAAGATATTTCTGACACTGAGTTTTCTGAACATGCAACACTTTGCAGTTCTTTTCTGTATTCTGCAGCTTGAAATACATTATTTCAGAGGAAAACGTGTCATTATTTCCTGTCTTTTCCACTAGAAAGAGCTGAAAAATTCTGTTAATTTGGCTTGTTATTTGTATGGATAATTTACTATGGAGGGTCCTTGCTCTAGTTAAATATCACACAATTCAGCTGTGAGTAGAGAAAACAAAATCTAGGCTTAGAACCCAGGTCTACAGTGGATATTTTGTGGATTCCTTTTCCTAGATAATTATTTCCAGTGGTTTTTATCTAATATGTATGCATCATAAACAAATTGTGAGGTCAAAGTCATTAATACTTGTGTTTGAAGATGCTTGCAGAAAACATCAGCAAGGGCCAAATATATTAATTACTGTTATAGTCCTAGACCCTAGGGAGAGCCAAACACTGTAATTAAAGTTATGTTTAAAATAAGCCTTCTGAGAACTATAATAATCTGACAAAAGACTGTTTGTTTCTGAGCCAGGTTTACCACTGTTGAATTCTAGTTCACGGTATAGTAAAATAGGCAATTATGCACAGAAAATAACAGAATTCACTGATGTGTTATTAATAACATAGATGGTGCCATTCATAGATTCATAGAATGATTTGCATTGGAAGGGGCCTAAAGATCTCCTAGTTCTAACCCCCTGCCATGGCAGGGATGCTGCYCATTGACCACRTTGCTCAGAACCCCATCCAACCAGGCCTTGAACACTATCAAGGTTGGGACATCTAAAGCTTCTCTGGGAAACCTGTTCCAGTGCCTCACCACCCTCATAATAAAGAATGTCTTCTTTATATCTAATCTAAACCTGGTCTCTTTCAGTTTGAAGCCATTCCCCCTTGTCCTATCACTACATGCCCTTGTAAAATGTCCGTCTCCATCTCTCCAGAATGTTTTCACTGTCTCCTTTATGAACCCTTATAAAGTTTAGATTAGGCTTTAAATTCTGGAGGTCAAAGACCAACTTCATCAGTAGCAACATCTGACTATGTAAAAGACAGAGCAAGACCTAGACCAAGTGATGACCACTAAATGATCCCTATACTGTAGTTTCTAAGCCCTGGCACAACTGATCGTCTTCATGCCTTTGGATTTCTGGTCCAGGTTTCAAACTAGAACAAAAAGACATTTGATTTATTGAGCATCAGTGGTCTTCAGTGTACTGAAGCAAAGCAAAACCAGCTGGTGGTTTGACAGTTGATCTGTACAATTTAACTGATACAATGATATCACTATTCCTGTTCACTTCTTCACATGGCTTCTGTCAGGTTTTTAACAGAAATTGCTGATCCCCCTGTGGAAGCCTAGAGAGCACATCTCTTTTCCTCTCATGGCAAGGGCCAAGATCAAAGTGAAGTTCTGCATCCTGAATGGCACTTGGAAGTGTAGTAGCGCCCTTGTACTTCTGYCAGGTACCTGACCCATAAAAGCCAAAGAGCTGAGGTAGCATGAAAAGGTAAAGTTCATCCTTACCKCATTTGGGTAATGGAGTGTACATTGTCCTGATCATAGCCCACCAATTGCACTGTGTGATAGTGATGAAATTAAGGACCACAAGTCTCTTTCCACAGACTTTAAAGGGAATAGGTGCAAATCTACAGTTTTCAGAAGTTTCTGATAATTTTTTCAGGGGTGTATACATGCAGCCATGTTCATTACAGCTGGAAAGAAGCATAGATGATATAATTTGCTCTGTTCCATGTGCACGTGCACTGAAATAGTATTAACTAATATCTATTCATTATGACACTCAAATAAGACAGCAGTAACTGTTAGACACATATTATTATATTTAAAATGGAATTGTTTTAATATATTTTAAAGTTATTAAACATGTTTTTCAGTTTCCTTCCAAATTATTCTTCAAAGGTGATTCTCCATATTTTTTAAACAAAAAGAAATAAAAGTCTCATAYAATCGACCTACTAATAGATACATCTAGTTTCACAAATGAAGGAAATGTGGATTATTCAGTTACATGTAATAGGCACAAAGTATTTACTTTCATGGATTTACAATGTAGAAGTTTCTGATTAATACATCATGCTTTTGTGACAGATGTCTTGWTTATGACTGTTCTTTGTTTTTATGGATATGAAATGGAGGAGTTGTAAACTTTACTTGCACAATTCCATGTTGGTCAGTTTACTCATGTTTTTTGGGTGTCTTTTRCTTTTTTTTTTAACTTGCAGCACTTCAGTTGCTGAACATGATTCGTCTTATCCTTCTTTTGCACAACTGCTGTTTCAGATAAAGCGTTCTTCAGGAACACGTACACATTCTAGCACTGCAGTTTCTCTATAGTAGGATGGTCCAAAAGTGCATTTCAAAATCAAGACAGCACTCTTCAGAACTTCAATATATTAAACAGAAAGATCTATTCACCTTTCAACAGAATAGTTATACAGACATATATCTACACATGGAGTTCAGTGTGGCTGAAGACATGAGACATTTGTGAATCATAAAAAGACAAAGCTTTTAGAAAAAACAAATCATCCCCACATTCTTATTTTTTTAAGAAAAGTTCAGATTTTCAGATTCAACCATATTCTAGATGGTTACTAAAGCAATCTTTAATACAATAGAAAGTTATTTTATCCTAATTTCTTTATACTTGTGTAGCAATTTTTGTCTTTTAAAATTTTATTTTTTGTTTGGGTCACTTCTGTGTTAAATTTGTGATTCACTCCATTGTRTTGTATGGAATAATATAACCAGCAATATGCCTGTTTTGCTTTCTTTATGAGAGGCCAGTACTTTTAGGCACTCAGTAAAACAAGTATTTCTATTCTCTAGTGAGAGGGTTCGGAGCTGCTGCCGGCTTGCTCATTTACTGAATCC
>QVAJ01000025.1:3593948-3642201 GCA_003546035.1 Mixornis gularis | reverse complement strand
TTTTTTTTTTAGTTTGCCAAATAGGAACATAATAACAAAATAAAACAGAAAAAAATAACTCTGTAGAAGCAGAAAAAAAATCTCAAATGACCCAGAAAATAATAGGGTTTTTTTCTGTAATGAGTGTCCCTCTGTAGCTGGCTTGTAATACACCAATAATCCTCAAATGACTCATGCTTTCCTGAGATATGATAAAATCATGTTACCAGTGATCTTCCCATACAGCCTTGCCAATCTCTCCCCATGATTCTTCTTGATTGCACAAAACTAAAACTCCCTTAATGGACTTTTCTGCAGTAMTTATTTGTGGCAATGTATGTATGTGCTGCTTTTTGTGTAGCCTGTTCAACTTTTTACTGTTTTGGTTGCTGCCCTTTACCATTTACACTTTTGTGTTATTTCAAGCATACTTCTAGCTCCTTTAATTTAGGTAGTCTCTAAGTAGAACAGAAATCTTGGAAAACTTAACTAAAGCCATAGAAGDAAATGTTTTCCAAGATAGATTTGATGAATTCACTTTCATCTTCAGAATGACAACTGTAGGTGCATTTATTTTAAAATATTTTTCTAAGAATTCTTCATAGAGCATTAGTACCCCACGTGTTTTTCTAGTGTATGTTCCAACAGATGGGATCAAACATCTCCACCCTTATTTACAGTTTTCACACTAAGGCTAGGTCATAGAATGCTGAAATAAATGGTAATATACTTATTTCATTTTACTGCAGCATGTCTGAATGATGACAGTTTTATTCCTATGTATTTTATCAGCTATGTGACACTACCATAAAGGCCTATAACTGAGAYAAAAGAAGTAGCACAAACCAAGAATTGCAATATTCATAAGCCTATTTAAGTGTGAATTAACTCCTTTAACAAGTATAAGCACAATTATACTTGTTAAATATACTTTAACAAGTATAGGCACAATTTCTGCTAGTAGATGTTTAAAACACCTCCCGCTGCATTAATATGTTACTTAAGTTTATTTAATATGATATCTAACTATCTAATTCTGAAAGCTGAAATGTCAGTCTGTTGCACAGAATTGGCCAGCAAAATCAAGGAATTCAATTCTTGTTGTTGCTTCCATGATAAAATATATCTCAAAGATTGCCCTTAGATATTAAGGGGTAAAAAAGAAGAGTGAAAACCTGGCAAGTCTTTCCAGATGATATTTCAGGAATGAAAGAAAAATGAGGACAAGAAATGAGGAAAAGAAAGGCAAGAAGAGTGCAGATATAGTTGATTCTTCTCTGAGATAGAATAAGRGTCTTTTTCAACCCTACTTTTCTATGAATGTTTTTTCTACAATTCTGRTTTCAATCTTCTATATAAAGCTTTCCTCTGGATAGTTCTCTGCCTTGTATTTTGTCCATCATCTCGGTATTAAGTGKCAAGTTCTCTAGAATAAAAAGTACACAAAATTATGTTATCAGCTATTCTGTCACGCAGTGTTACTTCATGCATGTTACTTCATGCTTGTGGGGGTCCTGAATGGCTCTTTGTTTCTTTGACAGGYACCATCCATCTCCGCATTCCTGAGTCCTCCCCGGTTGGGACAGCCATTGGCAGCGTTAAGGCCACAGATGCGGACACTGGAAAAAATGCAGAAGTAGAGTACAGGATTATAGACGGCGATGGGACCGATATGTTTGATATTGTGACGCAGAAGGACACGCAGGAAGGCATCATCACTGTGCGAAAGGTGTCTATTTACAGCATTCACTAAATGATTTTGATGTCAGTTGTACCACAAACGTTCATTGCTTACATCATGTGATAACACATGGTAACTGCTTAACATTGACAAGTGTCCCCCATCAGTGTGACGGAAGGGTCATTTCCTTTTAAGATGAACTGGAAATGAAAGGTGGTGACCATATCTAAGACGCAGCATAGGTTTAAAGCATTGTTGCCAGCAAAGGATGAAAAACTGGACCAGCCCAAATGTGTTAGCACTAATTTTCTCTGTGATTTCAAATGCAGACTTCTTAGGTATTTCTATTACCTGTTTTCTCCAGGAAGGAAGCAATCAGCAGCTCACTCACTAATGTGAGACACAGATTTTCCTTTCCTCTGAAATTCTCATCTACTTGGGTGAGATGAGTTCTGTATGCCAGAACACAGACATGAGTTGCAAGCTCTATATGGTTTTGTTCCTGTTTCCAGTGTATGAGAGGGCTGTCACATGAGCAATGTGTATGTAATGAAGGTGTTCCTGTTCCAGAGCTAGCTTTAGTTCTGCCCTCAGTCTTGCATTGTCAGAGCACTTTCAGATGCTTGTCTTCTAAGTCTAAGATCTCCCAAGTAGAAATGGCATTCTCCTACTCCTCAAAAATTTCCCTTCCAGGAGTCCCTTGGTCCTTGTCGCTTTGAGATGAAGTCCAAAGAGTTCAGGCACCATTTTTAACATAAAGCACTGTTTATATTAGCTTATTAGCTTTCCAAACAAATGTCCTTAAGTGTAGAATAATGAAATAAACAGTGATATAAAAGATACCTCCATATCTCTTGATAATGGCAGCCAAGGAAGAGAGAAGCTCTGTAGAGTGTTCCTTTTTAATTTCTGCTTTATTGTGTTCATAGTCAGTGCAGTTGTTTATCTGGGAAAAAAATGAAGAAAAAACCCAGATATGGAGGTCTTATATTTTTCTTTGTCCTAGTTTGTGAAGGCTTCTCTTGAGATGCTCTTTTCTTGCATGCTTCAGATTTTCACGCAGACTATTATATTAAATCAATAGCGTCTTGAAAAAAAAAGTCTAGTAGCTGAATCATGCATAAGAAATTTACTTAATTATAATACAGCAGTTCCAAAAATGTCAATAAATACTAATGAATAAGAKCTTCTGATTTGGTCATTAACAGTCTGACAGAATTTGCATTTTTCAGGATGCTTTCTCAGTCATGAATAAGTAGTTTATTCAACACCACAGACAACAGCACTAACAAGCAAGGAAGGAGATTAGAATGCTAAGTTCATTGATTCATTAAAATAGTCTCTTTTTTATTATTATTATTTATCCATTCTGATTGTAATTTCTGTTTTCAGTGGTGAATAACTACAAATAGCTTGTGTTCCTTTACAAAGCCTCTAAGTTATTAAGTCTGAATTTATTATGTRCTGTAAAAGAACATTCTTTATACAAATTTTTCTATACAATTTCTGACAGACAAAATAATTGATTTTCCACAATTTCACATATTTGGGCAAGTGTTTTGTTCATTACTGTTGATGTACTGGAATGCCTGTATAATCCACAGGTTTCATATCCATGTTTTGCGCTGCTGATGGACAAGATGTCCAAATTGGATGTGAATGTTATAGTAGCAAGTTTGCATATTCATGGTGCACATTCTGCCACATGAAGTCAATTAAAATAAAACAGGACTAGCATGTCTTCTTTGCTTTTAGGATTGAAGCCAGTGTCCCTTAACAGCTGAATGATACACTTTATAGACACAGCAGTAGCCTCAGATCTAGGTTAAATAGTTGCTTTTCTCAACTGTATTCATAGATACTCTCCCATCTGCTCTGACTACTTTTTTAAAACTAGTGTGGGGCAGTGGGAAAACTCATTCTTTCACTGGACTGCATCTTTCTGCTTTTGAACAGTGCATTTAAATAGATCACCTGTCACTTTGGCATCTTTAGTGAACATTAATTAGTATTTAAAAGCAGCTAGGCAGAAAAAAAAGTCATCAACCACCCATTTTGATGAATGAAAACCACCAGTTCTATATCTCTCTGAGAATCTGTGGGAGTTAATAAASTCTTCTTTGTGTCAAAAAGGTAGATTTTCAGCTTGTTCATTTCCTTAGAATCATTAATTAGCTAACACTTTTCATCTATGACAGCAAGAAAAATTTGAGGGAATAGAATTCTTTTCAATCCAAAATGATTTCTAATTATAACTGTGAACTGTTCCTCCTTCCATTTTAAAAAGGAACTGCTGACAAAAATGTCAAATATATTTTCAAAAAAAAAACCTCCTCTGATGTTGGATTCATTAAATTAAATGAAAAGGAACACTATTAATCCCTACTGTTTCTCTAGATATAGAGACACTTTCTTCAAAAGACACCTAAAACATTCCTGATATTATAAGGCCAGCTATATAGGCTTGACAATAAGAATGCCCTGGTCATTTTGATTATCCAGGAGTTTACAGAATTTCCTATGAAATATTAGTGTTGAATACCTTGTTCTGGAATGTTTGTATTTCCAGTCAGTATCTCAAGCATTTTAAATGGTTATATGATTGTTTCAAATCCATATTCTTGTGAAACAGCTGCAGAATTCCCTGAATAAGTGGTTAATTTGCACTTAAAATCTTCATGCTGAGATAATTTATTTAATATTTAGGAAAATATACTCCTTTGAAAAACAATGGTAATTTCTTATTAGACAAAGTGACTCTTGTGGTGGAGAAAATATTAATTTATGTTGGTGTTCCCACAATGCAGGACAGGATCTGATAAGGCTTGAGCCTTCTTCAGTTTTAATTCTGTACATAGGTCAACATCTGTCAATATGTAAATCTAATTTAATAAAATTTATCACAATTTTCATTTTCAGCCACTGGACTATGAGACAAGACGACTTTATACTTTGAAAGTAGAAGCTGAAAATACCCATGTGGATCCCCGTTTCTATTACCTTGGGCCTTTTAAAGACACAACTATTGTGAAAATCTCTGTAGAAGATGTAGATGAGCCTCCTGTTTTCAGCAGGTCTTCTTACCTTTTTGAGGTGCATGAAGATATTGAGTTGGGGACAATAATAGGAACGGTAATGGCACGGGATCCTGATTCTGCCTCAAGTCCAATAAGGTAATACTTCAGTGTCTGTAAACACATTATGTGCTAAAGAAATTAAGACAAATAGCAATGCAACATTAATTTCACATAGAGGCTTTTTCTATTACTTATTAGTGTCCCAGAGATAGACAGAATTGAGAATGGTGCTATCTGTAAACCTGCAAACATGTCAGGCAAGAGCAATTTACTTGCACACAAGAGACACACAAAATATTTTCCAGTGCCTCAATTCATAGAAAACTTGATTTCAAGTAGGCCCATCAGGATTGCATCTTGCTTCAAACTGTGAAAAGCTTTTAGAGTGCTGATGAAACCAGTTCTAGTCTTCAATAAAACTAACATCATGTATGAAGTGAAATGAAATGTTTATCATATAAGCCAAGTAGTCTCAAATATAATTTCTCTAGAAAATAGCAGGGGGGTTTTTATTCTAGTTCAGAGTTATTAGAGTTAGCTAGTAGTAAAAAACACCAYATTTGAGCATTTGAGTATGTCTTTATTGCACCATCAGAAGTTTTCTAATTTCCTTTTTTTTTGTTGTTTTTATATTCATTTTGGTGTTGACTTATTTGTTGGGGTTTTATTTGTTTCTCTTTTATATTTACTGCAATTCTGTGTGAYGGAATGAGCAAACAACAGCCACCAAAATGGTATCGATATTATTTTCATCGAACAACAATATTTTATTTTGCTCAATTTAGTTMAGTACTGTAAATGAAACCAGATGCACTTGATGAACAGTTTATATCACTCATAAATTTTCATAGAAACATAAAGATTTGTTTCTATTGTACTATACAAGTGTAGTATATAACTTCTTTAAAAATTTGGGCCAATTCTGACATATATTCTGATAATCATTCTGTATTTGGCAAAATCGTACATTTAATTCCACATGATAGGTTCAATTCTAATTTGAAGGCAGTGTGAAATATTTTAAAACAATGGAGGAAAGAGAAAATTTCTGATACTAGTTTGATACCACCATATTATGTTGGTGAAAATCTTACCTGCCAGAAGTATAGCAGCTATAGAAATATAGAAGGTCCTTTAACATCTGTGCATGAAAGTGAGAGTTCTGCATGTGGACTTATTTTTATACAGGTTTCTTTTTGTTATCTTGATCCCTAGTGAATGAATACATGCTAAATAGTAGAAGCTGAGCTTATAGCAATACTTTTCAACAGCTTGTAAATTAGCTGCCAGTCTGAAGAAAGAGTATATCAAAGACCAATTTCCTTTCATGATTAAATTAATTCTTTAATTAATATATTGTAATTCTGATTTTTTAAAATAATTCTCCTATATTCTTGTAAAAGCTCCAGCTATAAAATATTACACTATTGTATCACATTTTCAAAATTAAATTTTAATTCTTTATTCTATGGAGCTAACCTTCAGAATTTTYAGAAGCATTTATAGAAACTAAATATGTCTTTTCAAAACCAGCCTTTGTAATGTAGAACATAAAACCTGGACTGACTTGTGAAAAATGTGTTTTCTTTGACTTTCTATAATTTTTTATGATACTTTCTATTTTGTTATCATATTTAGGTTTTCTCTGGATCGTCACACTGACCTTGACAGGATATTTAACATCCATTCTGGAAAYGGCTCCATCTATACCTCTAAGCCACTTGACCGTGAGATATCCCAATGGCACAATCTTAGTGTTATAGCAGCTGAGATTAGTAAGCTAATTTGGTTTTTATTTTTCCTTTCAGTTTTCCTTAGCCTGTACAGTTACAGCTGCAACATCATGATGAAAACACCCTTCTTTTATCTTCCCCCTACCCCTTTCTACTAGATGGTCTAGAAAAGTGAATTGTGGGGTAGCTGACAGCAGCTGTCTCCTCATTGTTCTTTTCCTCACCTACCTCCATCACTGACCTTTAATGTCCAATTTACTTCTGAAATGTTAGCCAATTAAATAATAAGACTGGAATAATTCTTTTWATTCCTTTTTTTGGAGGACAGTAACATGATTTTGCTGTTAAAATATCTGACTTTAGTGTAGTAATCTATGTTTTTGTCTCTATTATTTTCTTCATTTCCTTAGAAATACTTCCATTATCTCTTCCTATGGTATCTACACCTACAGCTCTTAGAATCAATATATCTTACAAGTACAATTCAGTTTGATACCAAAGCTGTAGCTTTTCATGGGCCATTTAAAATATCTCTCTGCATATATTTTTCATGTTAAGAGTATAAAGAGAAGAGCAGATATCCTCCTAAACCCACTACATTATTGAGAATAGCTTTAATCAATGGTCAGAATTTTTTTTAAGGGACAAAGGTCTAATATTTGAAATCAGCAACTAAGAATCACTTCCTCTTAAAGTCACTAATTATTTTAGGGCTAATTCTGTATCAGTCAAAAAAAAAAGGAAAAAAAAAATATTGATCAGCAGTGAAACATAGCTGGCAGGAGCTACACTGCAGAGGACTAAATGGAACATTGTGTCCTTCCAATTAAACATTCTGTGTTAAAAAAACCAAACMAACAAACAAGCAAAAATACAAACAACCTGTAGGATTTTTTTAAAATCCCTTTTTTTCTAGTGATGCTTTGTCCTGAGCTTGCAACCATTCAGAGCGCTGTTCAATGTTGCACAAATTATTTTCAGACTTATATACTGATGAAACCTAGCATCCTTGTATGACTAGATCTTTATGCTAACCTTACCTCCTTGTCAGGAAACTGAGAGCARATTTACATTGTGGACATATCTGGAGTAACTAGCATTCTCCACAGATATATGTTAATTTTGGAGAAAGAAGTGAAGAGGGAGATTTAGATGTTACCTATGAAGCATGACAGAATGTGAAAGCAGTGTTAGAACTGATTTGTAAAGTTAGTACAAACATACAGAAGGCTATGTAAAACTGTGTCTTAAACCTGGAAATTTAAACAATTCAGGATGTCAAAAAAGGTGTTACTGATAACAAGTCAATGTAATTCCAGCTGCTCCTAAATGTCTTTTGTTTTATTTGAAGCAGAAGGGAGAAAAATCAGTAATTGGGAACAATCTGTTACTGTTGTTACTTATCCMATTCCATTAATGTTGAAAAATCATATCATGCTTAGCTACCACACAGCAGAATTCCAAGAAACAGCTGCACTTTTTACACCCAGGCATTATTGAATATTTTTGATATGACAACAAGATCAGCAAGTGAGAATAGGGACATTTGTATTCCTGAATTAACCTATGCTAACAAAAGAACACTCTAAATAATAGTAGGATTTGGGCATTTGGCTTGGGGGAGGTTATCCTTGTTTCTGAACCTAAGGTCTGAAAATCTACATTCATATTTTTAAAGACAATTTAAACATAAAAGAATCTTATTCTAATACATTCTTTACCAAATTTTTGGAGGGGTACTTTCATTTGTTTTGTTTGAATTTCTTCGAGGAGCAAGAGAGGAAAGTCAGACTTGAAAATTTTTCAGAATATGAATCGACATGTTGTTGACTAAATTAACCCTATTCCAGCCAAAACCAACATAATGCACAGTCAGTGATGTCTTTTCTTTGGAAAACAAACTAGATCACAAAGAATTTTAAAATKAAAGATCAAAACCTTACAAAACCTTGAGCCTACCAAGTGATTAAATTTGTTACTGTAGTAGTGAGCATACTTTTCATACATAATATTTGAATATATTATTAACATTTGAAGCCCCCTGTCTTCATGAAAAACTTAATTGCTCACTAGATCTCAATACTTCTTTTCTTTTTTTTTCTTTCTATCTACACAAATAATTTCCTTATTTTTCAGAAGTCCTGATTCTGACTTGTTACTGGTTTGTACACTAAACATTGACCAGATTCAAACTTCATCTTACATGTGTATTGTTCATGAGATTAAAAAAAAACCCAGAAAACTCTTAATAAGAAAATAATTTAATGTTTCTTCTCTATTCTGCTGTCAGATAACCCCAAAGATACTACTCGTGTTCCTGTCTATGTAAGAATTTTGGATGTTAATGACAATGCCCCACAGTTTGCTGTATTCTACGACACTTTTGTCTGTGAAAATGCAAGAGCTGGACAGGTATGCCTTTGATAAACACTTCCCACTATCCAGTTTTGCTGGATAGTGCACTCAATTGCAGATCATTCTTGCTGATTGCTTAGGAAAAATCATATCCAAACTAGCTWTTGAAATGTTAAAAATTAAAGCAAAGAATCTCTGTAAGTGAGGCTTAGAGAGAAATCTCAATATGTTTCGAGCACATCAGTGTTTCAATCACCACTTTTCCCTACCTACTACTGGTAAATCCTGATGAGATATGTCCATGACATGGTCATGATTCACTGTGCCCTTAATTTCACTAAGTAGAACACTGTATGCAACCAAAAAGTTTGATTTATATTTTCAATAATTCTCCAAGTGCAAAATTCAGATGTATTTCAATCCATGCTGGTGGTGATTGCAAACAAAAAAAATCTGTCAAACTTTTTTTTTTTGCAATTGTTAGATTCCTCTTTAATTATCACACCGAAAATTTCTGACAAGAAAACATACATCTTTTAAATGGTAACATAGGATTTTCTTTTGTTTCTTAGAGGCTACACAATGTGTACTTCAATTTAAGGGAAATGACTGCACTGCTTAATACTTAATTCCCAATAGGCAGTTGCCTATTAGAACTCTTTAAAAAATGTTTACTATTACATGTCCCAGAGCATAATCTGCCAATAATAAAGCCTTTTAAATGGTAGCAGCAGTTGCTCAGTGCAACCYTTTCAGTATGCTCGAATAGAACGTGGTAGAAGTGCCAGCTTGTCTTCACTGTAGGAGTCCCACAGGTTTAACATCCAGGTTGTATTGCAAATTTCACATTCAGGTTGCCATTCTTCCTTCCAAAGTGACATCAGTTTGAACTTAGAACAAAGAATTTGAGGCCTAAAATTATAATGCATAAAATATCTGAAGGTACTGAGCAAGTGCATTAGTCTGCTGTGACAGTCACAAGAGAATTYGAGCTGTTAGGTACAGAGAAATCACTGGCTAAAAATGTAGAATTTTGAACAGTTGAAGTGTTTACTATAAATGCTAAAATTATATTTTAATCATTTTCATATGACATATGGATTAACAACTGTAAAAGAAGGACATTRAGTTTTCCTCTTCCAGTTGGACAAAAAAAACCCAAAAACACCCAAAAAAACAAACAAACAAACAAACAAAAAAAAAATCCTGTGCTAAAAAAAAAATAAATGCATGAAAAATGCATGAATCCACAAATTTTATTCATCTGAGGTTTCAGAATTTTTCCTGTGCAGGTTACTAGTTCTAGAGCGTACTAGAAATGTTAACAGAACAGTTAAATTTCCATGTAAATGTATTTTAAGGAACAATATTTTTCTATGCTGTCTAGACTATTGAAGTCAGTATAATTTAAAAGTAAATATAAAAGTTATTTCCACATTGCATTGTTTTATTGCTTACAATTAGAATGGGCTGTCAGTTAGAAAGTTGAATAAAATAATACTAATCACTTATAACTAATAAATGAGAGGCTAAATAAGTTTACACACCCACAAATGCTTATTTAAATTGTTATAGAGCTGAATAGTGTCTTTATCAGAAAAATCTGCCAAAGTTATTGAGAGGGCCATAAACATTTTTAAAGTAATCTGAGTTGCAAATGATTGCTTAAAGAAAACAATTTGCAGGAAGAGAAAAAAATGTAATGCAGGATAACATGAATAATCTATTTGAATGCAATTATATTCTTTTTGTTTMCTGGCAGCTCATAAATAAGACTTTTTATTTTTTGAATTCAATCTGTCCTGAGAGAATCTAATCAATCCAAACTGAACATGGTTCTCTGAGCTTGATTCCTCCCACATTTCTGCTATTTTTCTTCCCTTTCAGGTTTTCATAATTACATTTGAYCCATGAAATTTATATCTTCTGTTAGGTCACTGCAACTAATAATGCTTCATCAGTCACAGATTSTGTGGTATTCATTTCAGTATTTCCCATCTACTAAAGACAGATATGGTAATGAATATTACACTTTTCCATTTACTTAATTGGTAAAGAAGCCTAAATTTTGTACATACATATATATAGACACACATACTACGTATGATATGTAGGGAGGTGCACATAAATCCTTGTATACAAACATACACATATATGCAATATATAGCAAGAGAGAAATGTGACTTTGGTAGTCTGAATGACTCGAAGGGCCTGTGACTGTTTTCCTGCTTGCTATTACTGCTGGTGTAGGATCGTACCATGAACTTACAAAGGATGCAAACATCCTATCTCAGAAAGCTCAAGTATACACARGCAGCACCTCTGGCAGAATGCTATTTTGGTGGTTTCCGTTCTTTCAAACCCCTCAAAAACGAGGACAGTCTCCGTGTGATGGCATAAAGAGGACACAGGCATTCATGTGACCTACACAAGGCTGACTCAATAGGAGTTCAGGGAAATAAAGCTGAAAAATGCTCAGACTGCTGCAGCCCTGCAACCAAAGAAGTTGGTTCAGCTGTCCTTCGCCCCCAGGTGAGAAGAGCCAGGAGCTGGGCATCTGGGCAGATGGAATCCCACTGGTTTTGTCAGCTCCCAGCTGTCACAGGTCTGGCAGCTCAGCTGCCAGCCTCCAAAGATCCTCTGATGTAAAGCATAAGAATCAGTTTAGAAAGCAGAAGTCAGTCCTGCTTTAGAGAGATCTTGCATGGAAACTGAGTATAACTTTTCCGTATATTCATTTTCCCTATAGCAGATGTCAGAAGAGAAGCTCTTCTTCTCTATTTGTAAATGATCTGCCAAAAGAAAAGGCAGCAGGAGCTGACCTCGGTCAGCAGCCAGATGCCCACCCAGTCACTTCCTCCCCCCTCAACAGTGTAGGGGGAGAAAGGATGAAAAAGAAAATGGCTTGAGGCAAAGACAAACTTACAAATTACCATCACTGGCAAAACAGACTCAATTTGGGGAAAATTAATTTAATATACTATCCATCATAAATGGAATAGGATCGTGAGAAGCAAAGAGAGAAGAACTTAAACAACTTCCCTTAATACCCCCACTCCTCCCAGGTTCGCCTTCACCCCTTCACTACTGCCTTCCTTTTCTGGGACACCCCTTCCTCCTAACACTTTTCCCTGCCCCAGTGTGAGCATTCCCCATGGACTGCAGTCCTTCAGGATAAATCTGCTGCAGCATGGCATCGCCTTCAGGTCCGCAGGAAAGCACTGCCCCGCCGGAGTCTCTCCCAGGCCGCAGGGCCATCCCTGCCGGGTCTCTCTGCCCCCGTCCCTGCTCCCGCTGTCCCCTCGGGGCTGGCAGGGCTGTTGGTGGCTGGGTTCCCCTGGCTCAGCCCTGGCTGCCGGGCAGCGTTTTGCCCTCCCTTGCCCAGGCTTTCCCCGGGGCTCTCGCCCGCCCGCCCGTGGCTGAGGGGCTCAGCCGGGCCCTGCGCTGGGGCCGCTGCAGCCGCCGGCACCAACTGGGGCCGGCCCGGGCAGCCCCGGCAAGGCCGCAGGGCCAGCACTGGGACGCCCCCACCTGACTCAAGCACACTGTGATGTTCAATGGCTTGTTATTATCTTGCTGTTATTAGCCTTCATTTTACCAAATCCAAATACCAAATACCATACATGCCACTCCCTTTTCACGTGGCCAAATGTTATGTAAATAGGTCAAGCTCATAATGGATTCTCTTTCAAAGACAGTTTAAAATATCAGTGATGGAGTCTATTTTCCTTTTTCTGAAAGCTTAATTCAGTATAGATTGTATAAACACACTAGCTTTCTTGAAGCAATTCTTTTTACGCTGCTCCTCATGTTATCAGCTCATTTGACCTATACAACGTCAGTGATGCTTTTCTCACCATAATCTTGCTGAAACATGGCTTTTGRGATCTTCGTATTTCCAGAAATTTCCTTGTTATATTCATGAAGTGTCTTTCCATAAATAGCTAAAATTCAAATCTATTGAAAAACTACAAACGTTGAATTTTTTTCTACCATTCAGTGTTCCCTTCCTATTTTTCGGATATTTCTGTAAAAATTTCTTAAATCTTTTAATCCTGAAGTGCTATTTTGTCTTTGTTTATTGCATCTCTTTCATTTCTTTTGGCAGATGACAATTTGTGTTCAATTAAATTGAATTTTTGTTCTCTTTCTTTCCCAGTTCCCCTGATTCATTCTTACTTTAGTTTCTTCATTATATAGCAATAGATCTTATAGCTTCCAGTGGTTTTATGAGTATCAGAATTTTGTCTTTGCCTTATCTTTTTCAAAAACTCTCAAAGGTTTACTTTTTTTCTCACTCAGGCAAGAAAAAGTTTTTGAACTACAAATTGATGTAGGGTTTCTAAAGAGTTCTGCTGCTTTCTTTTTCTTAATAKTGCATTACATTTTCGGTCAGGGTTTATCGTGTTAAAATAGTAATCAATATTATTGGGAAAAAGTTTTCAAACTGCGATATAATGCTTTCAATTCTACACACTCTTTTTAAACTATGAGTATGAACAYTCAGCAAATCAGTTGGTTTTCACCAGCCTAACACCTACAAGTGACCATATTCATGGTCTCTAGTTGTGAAGTAAAATAAACTAGTGTGTGTTTTTACTTCATTTTGTAAATATCTATGAAAATTGATGTGCTAGCTGCTCACTAAATAATTAAAATGTTCATTCCTCACAAACAAATAATATTCTATGCTTGCATTAGCAGTTTTATTCATTTAGAAAGTTATTGGAGGATTATATAAGAAAACAGATTTAGAGGAAGACAAAACTCCTGTTGAAAGAGCAAGGAAGCTGCTTTATTAAAAGAAGTCCCATCCTTGCCTCATTAAGAAATTTACTGCTATTTTCTAGATGGACAAGAGAGAAGTTGGGAGTCAGTCATGCGTTTTTAAGGCAAACAGGAATGCACTGCAGTTGTTGATGTTAAAGATGATCAGACCTGACAAAAGCTGTGATATGAAGAGAAATGGCTGTATTTGGAAGAACTGGAAGAGGAAAAACAAACAGGGTTTAACAAGTACACCCCAGGGAAGGAATAGTGTTAAAAATTAGATGTAATTCCATGGTTGAAAAGGCAGTGCAATTTAAAATGATGGATAAAATAAATGAAGAATAAAAATGATCTAGACTAAAGATTAATCTATATTTGGAAGCTAAACTTAGAGAACATAACTGAACCTTCAAGTGTGCATGCACAAAAATCCAGACTTAAATTCACTTTTATATGCCATGGTGTAGAAAAAGCCCGAGCCTGAAATTAGGCAAAAAAGTCAAAAATAAAAGTCMAAAGATTCATTTTGCTTGGAAAACAATATTTTACCACTCTTAGGTATAGAAATTTCAGTGGAAAAGCCACATATTCACTTACCTGACAGGTAAATAAGTGCTGACTTATGGCTGCTTGCCATTACTTTCCCCAAAAATTCACAAAAAATTTTGTAGGCATTGCAGAAAGCTCTTGAGTATGGAACTGATCTGGTGCAGCTTACTCTGAGAATTATGACACCAGATTCTCATCCCACTCCAAAGCTGTGCATCTCTAGGGTGTGCTACAATGTTTTACAAGAGTGGAAATATGTAGAAAATCTAACTGGCATTTTTCATCTCAGGAATCGTATTGGTGTGTTCTGCTATACTAATAAATTGAAAAATTATGTTTAAGAAGAAAAGCTTTAATGTTGAAATGTAATKTGAAACATTAACCTCCCTTTCAAAAATATGTTTGATAAAATGCCATTTTTATCACGAAAATAGAAAATTTCATGCGAATTACTGTCTTAGATGTTGATTTGAATTTAAAATGATGAACCAAAGATGAAGTATAAAAACTACCAGCTACAGGTAAAACTATTTCTGGCAAGTTTTGTCCACTATGTAGCTACAAAAATTTAGGTGCACATGTACTACCTCATGAAAAATACAGATATTCTTRTTCAAAAAAACTCATATCAGATACATGTTGAACATTTTTGTTTAGTTGTTACACTTTGCRGAATAAATATTAAGTCAATATGCAGTAATGTGAAGTTATTCTAATACTTTTCGTCTTCTTTGATCAGACAGCTCTATCAAAAACCTAGATGTATTTTGGATTTTTTTTGTTGTTTGTTTGCTTGCTTTTTTTTCCTGCAGCTTATTCAAACCATAAGTGCAGTAGACAAAGATGACCCTCTTGGTGGACAAAAATTTTTCTTCAGTTTAGCTGCCGTTAACCCTAACTTCACTGTTCAGGATAACGAAGGTAAAGTTCATGTCTGTTCCAATGAAGGAGTTTTATCTTTTCTGTCTGGTTACATTCCTGAAATATATTTGCTTTTGATGTCTATCAGTATGTAGAGAATCTGTGAAGGTTGCTACTATCAAGAGTACTTCACCTGAATGAGGTTTAGAGCTTCTACTTTTTTATCTGTGTAAGTGAGGCAGAAATGTGATAAAAAAATTATGAAGAACATTAGAAAAAGTATTGGCTTGGAGTAAGACACAGATGAAATACTTGACTGCAAAAGAAAAAAAGCTTTCAAAAATGCCTTCAGCTGACAAGTTGAGATTTTTTGCTTTAGCTTTTTGTCACATAGTTCTGATTCCCCTGGCCTTCTGTTTTGCTTCTTTCTGACCATTAATGAAAATAATGGTTCTGAGAGCCACTTTGTCTTTTCTTTTGATCCTTTTTCAATCTGTCTGTATCAGAGAAAATTTTCAGAAGCTTCTGTTGGGGGAGTGAGACTATGAATTTTGGCCTTCATTATTAGTATGACTAATTGAGAGAACTCTAGATAACAGAAGAAATAAATGAAAGGGGACATCATATCAGCCTTCAAATGTGTCAAAGACATAAAGGCAATRGGAATAATCCTGTGTTCCTAATGAATATTCCAGAATGTAGTGGACTACAAACAACAGCAGAAAAAAAATTCTAATGGTAGGGAAAGTGAAGTAATTGAATCAAATAGTTTGGGTACCGTATGAAATCTTTTGCAGAAGAGCTATTTAAAGATCCATAAGACACATAAATTTTGATGYTGAGTGAAAAGAAATAGTGTTAAAACACACAAAACAAGTGGAGAGAAGCAATAAAGAAAAACTTAATGTTTCACATCTTGAAGTCTGTGAAAAAATACATGATTTTGTGTTTTAAACAAAGGCTATATCTTGGTGACTAGGTCCTGAGTACAGAGAGGTATAGATCTTGATATTTCCTTGCTATCTGTAATTATTTTCTTTCTGTTTTCACATGGGTTATTTTAGTTGTGCCTGAAGTTGGCTGTCAAGATAGCTAACCACGTAGYCAACCTCAAGCAATCCACAAATATGATGAAAATTAAATTTTCCTTTTAGTTCACACTAAACCTGTATTTTCTCTCTTTTGGACTAAAAAGTTATCAACTCTAGTGTTGGCTRCCACTCTAGTATTATGGCTCTAACAGTAGAAAAAATAGTCTCTCCCTGTTATTCATTCCTTGTCTTCCTTCCCTTCCCTCTGGYCACTCAGTGGACAGCTTCTGATGTTGAAGTATCCTGCACACAACTAAGATTTGTCTGCTACAGATACAGTTTAGTAAGTTCACTTCTCAAAAATGTGCAGGAATACCTACCATCTTTCACATTTTCTGAATTCCTTTGACAATTTCTATCCAAAAAAAGCCCTACCTCAAGTGCTAAGGTACATAATTCATTGTTCTGCAGTGTGTTGAAAGTGTTTTGGTGTAGCAAATCACATACTGAGTTGACAGATAGCATTCCTGTGGGTGTTGTCACAGATGATGCATAGAAAGAATGTTCCAGAACAGAGTACTTGTTAAACTGCACAAAGTGGAAGGTTATTTTTCCTCAGCTGGTCACTGCGTTTCAGGGTTTCAGCCCTGAACTGTAACTGTGTCACACACTGCATGCATTAATCTGTAAAACATTTTAAGCTTTGAGAAATCCTCTTTTGAAAATGCACGCAAAAGTGGTGCAGAGGCACAGAGAAGCAGGCCAGATGTACCTAAAAACTTATAAATAGCTTTCTGATGAAATGTGGGAATGTTGTTAGAAAAACAGAGATACCACTGTGATATCGGGMACTATTTTTAAGTCATATAAAACGCGATGATTTGCATCTACTATAAGTGATATGATTTGTGTTGGTATAGCCTACAACAGTATCTTTTAATCGATCTAGACAACACCGCCAGGATTTTGACGAGAAGGAATGGCTTCAGTCGACATGAGATAAGTACTTACCTTCTGCCTGTGGTGATATCGGACAACGACTACCCGATCCAGAGCAGCACGGGCACGCTGACCATCCGCGTGTGCGCCTGTGACAGCCGCGGGAACATGCAGTCCTGCAGCGCCGAGGCCTTGCTGCTGCCCGCCGGCCTCAGCACCGGGGCACTGGTGGCCATCCTCCTCTGCATCATCATCCTGCTAGGTAAGGAGAGAAACCCACCTTCCCCTGCCCAGGAACAAGTATTTGAGGCCTGACTTTATGCAGGTTGACAGAATAAATGGTCATGGATTTTACAAGAAGAATATAACTGCAGCTTTAAAAAAAAAAGGAAAAAAAAAAAAGACAAATCCTTGTTATCTGCTAATTTAACACTGTAAATAAGAATTCAAGTCCCAGAATTCAAGTCTCGGACTGTTAAAACTATCTGTGCAACCAGAAGCTCATTTATATTCTTTCGGTAAGTTGTCCAAAAAAAGAAAGTTTAGAGAGGATGAATAGTATAATCAAAAACTGCTTTAATGTCTTTCATTTTAATTTTTTTTGAGGAAAAGTCTCTTTTTCATTTAAATAACTACTAAAAATCAATGGGCAGTATATATTTCACATATAGTATAACAGTAAGCAGTAATTTTACTACATCAAAGCCCTGTCTGTTCAGTGGTTTCACTGCTGTAATAAAAAAAAAAGAAGGAAAATTTTGTAAAACCTCCATTTTGTGGTTTTCAGAATAGCACGTAATGACCTATAATTCARCTCAAACTCACTTTTTAACAATATCCTTTGAGCTTGAAAAAGGAAAAATATCTTCAGAGTAGACCTGGCTATTTTAAAGCTCATTACAGCTACAGAAGGAGCATGCAGACAAGCTCATGGTCCTGTAAAGCAGAGCACACAATGTGTGCAAAACAGGTTTTTGATATAGACGTTATTGTGCTACCATTATACAGATAGAGGTGTTTATCCAGTTATCAAAAAAAATGAGTTGGTGAAATGTAGTTCTTGTACCTGGTGGATTTGCTGCTAAGAAATTGTTAAATAGAGATCTTTACCCATTCTTTGTTTCCTTCTTTAAGTTATAGTGGTGCTATTTGCTGCTCTGAAGAGGCAACGAAAGAAGGAGCCTTTGATCCTCTCTAAAGAGGACATCAGAGACAACATTGTGAGCTACAATGACGAAGGCGGTGGAGAGGAGGACACCCAAGCCTTTGATATCGGCACCCTGAGGAATCCTGCAGCTATTGAAGATAAGAAGCTGCGACGAGACATTATCCCCGAAACGTTATTTGTGCCACGGAGGACTCCTTCGGCACCAGACAACACGGATGTCCGAGATTTCATTAACCAAAGGCTCAAAGAGCACGACACRGATCCCTCTGCGCCGCCCTATGACTCGCTTGCAACCTATGCCTATGAAGGAAACGATTCCATAGCTGAATCCTTGAGCTCCTTGGAGTCAGGTACTACCGAAGGAGACCAAAACTATGATTACCTCCGAGAGTGGGGCCCTCGGTTTAATAAGCTAGCTGAGATGTACGGTGGAGGAGAAAGTGACAAAGACGCTTCTTAACCTACAGCAGGCTACTTTTTTCTTTTCCTTCGAGTGGAAGTAATTTTACAGACACCTTCTGCACTCAACAGTATTTAACATCCAGGAAAATTTTCCTGCCACTCAGCACAATGGTTTCCTTTTAAAATTTGTTTTAAACTGGTCCATTAATGTCATTCATTCTTTCTAGTAGGATGCCACTTGGAATATATAYGACATTTTATTTAATCAACTTCCAAGAGCCAAAGCTATGGAAATTCAGTGTTGTACATTTTAGTAAGTAAAATAAAAAAATATCTTACCTTCAGAAATTTGAACAGGGTGATAATCCCTTAAGCAACCTCAAGTCGCTTCTGTTAGGTACATGTCCTATTCCTGCAAGTGCAGCTTTTAAGATGGCAAAGAAGAAAAAAATCCAATATATCCTGTTCTGTACATTAAAATAAAACAAAATGTACACGTGGTGTTAATAAGTGTAATATGCAGCTGGTTTAAAAAAAAGTTTGTGCAACTTCATTTCATCAAATTCTATCTGCCAATGTTTTATATTTATATTTTTGTATTTATTTTTAAAAAATAAACCAGTTTTTACAACTATGTTAATGCTTGCCTGCCTGTTCTGGCCGTGAGTTTCAAGCTTGAAGAGAACGTGGAATTTCTCCAGTGGCATCACAGTCAAGTGCTAAAACTTCCGTGCTGAACTGTTCTCCATACATACAACACAGTCTGAAGTGCTTGTGCTCACTGAGACAGGAACAAGTTATACACTTACTTGTTTGCTTAAAAGTGTTACTTTCTGYACGTCAATGTTTAAAAGAACTTTTTGGCTTTATTTTTTAACTAAACTAATCATATTCTAGTCTAGAAAGATGAATTACTATCTTGTGTCAACTCGAATAGCCTTATTCTAAAAACATGCTGGCACAATTTATCTATTCAAACACATATCATTAGTTTCAAAATCTCAGTTTATTTGTACTACAGTTCTCCATTTTGAGTCATACTTACATCATCAGAAGTGATCTGTAAGTGCAACAGATAAAGTGTAAAAAGATGCCAAATCATTTTTGAGGTCCATTTTTCCAAAGACAAATCATTTGCTGACAAACATTATGTGTTGTCTTTCAACCACCTTTAAAGCTGTCAATCTGAAGACTGAGAAAGTGTCACAAAAACTAGCAGCCCCTCCCCTCAATTTACTACGTTTTYTCAAGTCTAGTAAAAAGAAACCTGAGCAACTAGCCAACTGCAACCAAAAATATACTTTAGCTATCACAATACAAAGCGAGTATCCAAAAACATTTTGAAATGTCTCTTCTTTGCCTTTAATCTTTAGGTTACACAAGTTTTGTACTAGACCAGCGCTGCAATTTTGAAGTGCTGCTGAGATTACATAATTTCAGAGCCAAAGCAGTATGTTACAAGGTCTGTATTAGCTACTGTGRGAGAAATACAGCTGAAGGTTTATTCCTCATCTCTTTCTCTTAGCTAATTATTGGCGTAAACCCAAGAGATATTGGAAATATATTATTCCTTTGAAAAGTGGAATGCTGCATTTTCATTTAGYTAGATATTTCTTCTCCTTAATGGGCTGATAAAACCCAGTGAAGTTGAAAGCTGAATACACTACCATTAAGCAATCTATTTTGGTGTAATGGAGACCAAATTTTTATTGACTTGATATCAAGTTAAACTATTTGATCTATTAAGAAACTGTGAATAATATGGATTTTTCTTCACTTCAATCAATAATACTTTTATTAACTAATGATTTTTTGTATTCCTTAATAGAATATGAATCTGAGAGTATTAAGAAATGTCTTACATAAGCAGTATCACAAAGCTTTTTAAAAGTCTTGCAGGTGATACAAACAGTTGATCTTCTTTATGATCACCTAGTGAACAGGACCTAATTTTTTTCTTCCAAATCCCCATCAGTCCTCCAACAGCATGCAGTAAGAAGAAACAAACAAATAATATCCATCCATTAAACACATAAATAGACAAAAGACACTCTTCCAAAACTAATTTTGTCTACAACAACACTGAGGTCAGTGACACCCTACATATTTAAATGAGTTTGTACTAGGATAGAAGACAAAATAGGTTGCAAAACATTTGCATTTTTACCTCTGTGCTAAAAATAAAAATTGGTTAAACAGGTCCAGGCAACACTTTTACATATAACTCACTGAAAATCTCTGGTTTGTTTCCAGAAGAAAGAGACAAATGCACACATCTTCCTCACTATTCATGTATATCAGCAAACATCAAATAAGACTCTATGAYTTTGATTTGCATTACAGTACTAATTTCCAAGTAATAACTATAAGGAAATATTTTTCTATCACTGTGTTGAAGAAAGTTATTTTATAACTGTTCAGCAGAATCTGAATCTGATGTTTAAAATTTAATGCTGTATGTGCTATTAAATAAAATATTAGTATACATTGTGAAAGTATATAACCATATATAAATATACTACTAAAATTATTATATAAATAGTATAAATGATTTTTAAAAAATTTGTTGCCATATCCTTGGACATTTATTTYTCAGTACATTTTTGGAAATTTTAGRAATCAAGGGCAYGATTACAATGTCTTCTTGCACCCTTAAAATAGTGAGAAATTGGAAAGTAAAACTCCTGGACAACTCAAAGTGGAAAAAGTGTAAAACAGGATACCTGCTTACTAAGTAATACCTCCTAGGCTTA
This sequence comes from Mixornis gularis, assembly GCA_003546035.1. Lineage (NCBI taxonomy): Eukaryota > Metazoa > Chordata > Aves > Passeriformes > Timaliidae > Mixornis > Mixornis gularis. The sequence goes on along the minus strand of QVAJ01000025.1, from coordinate 3,620,903 downwards.
GCCACATGAAATCGGATGAAAATTAACAAAACATACCAACATGTAGAAAAGAAAATCATGGTATTGTTTAGTCTGAATGAATTTTCTATATGTTCTTAAGACAAGAATGCCACAGGACCACAGAAGCAAAGAAAACATATTAATATTGCATTTCAGTTGGAATTGCAAGTTATTTACAACAAGACACCTCATGAATGTTTAAAAAGCTAGAAGCATATAAAAACTATTGTRGCCACTGGACATACAGTAGACAGTGAGTTCTTAGAGTCTGTTGCAAAAAAAAAATTAAAAGGGATTTTATGAAGCAGATGTGCACATGATCTTATGTTAGTGACAATAATGTAAAGAGTAATACTTCAAAGGGCCTTCGGRAAAGTGATTGATAGGAGGAACAGTCTAAGGAGAGTAAAGAAAAAAAACAGAACAAAACAAGCACTTAAACTAAAAAAAATCCTCACTTTGCAAATTATCAGGTCAATATCCACCAGCTTCCATCTCTGTATATGCAGGTGTTTTTCACTCATTCACTCTTACAACATATCATATTTTGATCATTTCTCCTTCAATCATATGTAATACTATTCCCAGGCCAAACTATTTATCAATTGCATTATTGTCTGTCAAGAGTTTACCCTTCATTCYTGTCACTCATTGTCCAGTGTGACTCTGTTGCCTTCAAATCACATGTTCCTATGACTTCTTAAATTCTTCCTTCGCTACCTGTCACACAAAGTTGGAAGAAAGAGGATCAGATTTGCTACATTATTTCCCTTCAAACCTGTTATTATAATTTACTCCTTCTGGGTTAACTGCATAAAGACCTGTTAATGTTACAGAGCTGCTCRTTATGCTAATCACAGAATATTCTGAGTTGGAAGGGACCCACAAGAATCGTCATGGATGATGAAGAAAATTAAATGCAATCATTTCTCCAGGTTGTTTCAGACTGGTTTGCCCCTTATTCTATCAGAATTAAAATTTTTGACAGTGTTCCTCTGAGTTTATCCAACTTTGAGTAGAAAGCAAACACTCTTTTGACCCATCACTAACTACTTAAAAGAAAACAAAACAATGAACCTTTCMGGAAGCTAGTTAGTAACACACATCCTATATAATAATATAAAGAGTTCACGTTTCCTTACTTTTTATCACATAAGTTGAACTAGAGACTGGACAATAAAAGTTACCAGAAGCCTTCAAACACTGTTATCATTATCAGGCTCACTTGAACAGCGCAGAAATCACTCAGCTGTAATCTGTTCATAACGAGATGCACAAATAGATGTTCAARCTAAAACAATTTCACTTATTCGTAATAGTGTTATCTATTATGTTCAAAGCCATCCTATAAATAGTAAACATAAGGAGATAATTGGAAATATAAGGAGACATGTGAATACAACTTCTATTTTTCCAACAAAATCCTCTGGGCCTCTCTATCGTCTCTCCGGTTTTTCAGAGGCGTATTTAAACTCTATTCTAATATGGTTAAGCTGGATGAAAAGTCACTTTCTACATGACAGAAGACAGAACTAATAACATGGGAATTCACAAATACAATAAGTCAGACAGAAATTTAAAAATTCTTTTGTTTTCTTCACAGCTATTTCTTTTTTCCATTTTAAAAGGATATAGTCAACCATGAAATCAAAATGACAGTTTTTAAATCAATACTTTTTTTCTGAACGTCAGTTTTGCTTGTGTTTTTCCCCCCAAAAAAAAATCAAAACAAGCATTTAATTTTTAAGAAAATTCATTGTCTTTAAATTGATGTAAACCCCAGTCAAGGAAAAAATAAAAAATATATTTGAATAGAAATATGAAATATTCTTTTTTTTTACTACAAACCAGAAATCATAAAAATTTTGWACTTGTATTTGGCAAAATAATTTAGAACATTTCCATTAATGTTTGCAAAACGGTATTTTCTTTATTGATTAAGTTTTGGAAGGTAAGCATTTTATAAATATATCCACACCCATGTCTAGGTGCTGTRTGTGGAAACTTCTAACAAAACTTTTTGAAGGAAGCAGAACAGATTCTAATTTATTATATTCACTAAAAGGTCAGAGGAAAGTCAGCAGTTGAATCTAGAAAGTATCTTTTATGTTCCAGACAGGTAGCATGACTTGCAACTTTGCAGTCAGAGAAGATACAGCAAATACAAACTAATTAATCAGTAATACCTKAAAAGATTTGGAAGTGATAACACTGTTGAAAAACTCTAATTCACAGAAGAACTTTGGTGTATTTAATGTAGGTACATTATTATGTAGGTACATAAAAAAATGCCTCCATCATATTGCATGTTGCTATTGTGTATCTCATCCTACTAATTTCAGAGTTGTAAAAAAGTTACAGAATCAATGAGCTTTCTTAATTTTGGCTAGTTTCTGGATAGTGTGGTAACCTGCTTGTTYATGAAGACAGAAATTAAAATTTGGCCATCCACAGGAATTTCATTTGCATGCTATGTATCAAGGYAGTCACACTTTTTAGATATAGAGAAGGGAACTTGAGGTTTCATGGTCTGCTTAGATTTCAAGAAGGTATTTGAAAAGGTCTGTCATCATTTCTAAAGAAATTAAGCTAGAAAATCTTCTCAACAAGAYAGAGAGAAATCAATTAAAGTAAATATTCAATAATCTTAATAGAGGTTGGASAAAAGTGGAATTCTTCTAGATCTGATTATTTGATCTGGCAAAGGAAATGAATAATGGGTATGAGAGCTTATTTGAGATTGTTATTAAGACCAGTAAACAAAAAAGGCCATTCAAAAGAGTGTGAACTGATGAAGTAGTACAACATGGTTATTCACAAATGAGATCTTGTAGTTATAATAACTAATTGGCAAAAAGTCTTAGCTCAGTGTTAAGCAAATAAAGGAAAGAATATATTAAGAATTATTAGGAAAAGAAGAAAAAAATTATGCTACTGACTGTCATGTCCTTATATTGAAGGTTTTATTGCTGTCATTAGCATGTCCTCCCCCAGGCAAGGTATTCTCCATCTAGCAAAGATAAAGAAGAGSATAAGCAATGATTAAGGTCAGAAAATGGTTTCTTTATAAAGAAGAGCAAGGCAGGCTGGGATTTTCCAGCTGATAGGAGATAGATGTCTATGAAAACATTAATTATATGCAGGATTAAATATTCACTGTACTTTTCAATAACAGAATCAGGAATCGTCTAATAAAAACAAACAAAAAAATACCARGTTTGAAAAGAAAAAGAGGTTATTTTTCTGATACAAAACACACTTAAGACTGTGGAGTTCCTTGCTGCAAAATTTTGTAAATGCCAGTTGCTTAAATGGATTACAAAACTGGTGAAGGAAATGTCTCAAAAGCYCCTCCATGTAAGTTATAATCAAGTCAAGAAGCCCCACAATTTTACACTGTCAGTGATCATAGAAGAAACCTCAATATGTAATTATCACTACATGCTTACTTTATGCCTTCACTCTTCCTAACCACCCATAGCTGGCCACCATCAAACACAGACTTTGATGATCTAGATATTTGAATTTCTGTTACAATGATTAAGATATTTTCATTTTTATGACCTTYCCTCTGTCCCCAGAAACAAATCCCACCATATGATTCTCAATGCAAATCGATCAAAACTCCTTGATATTCTTTCAGTATATCTCTAACTGCTGCTAAACTGTCACCCCAGAAAATGTTTTAACAGTATCCAGAAGTGAAGTAGACTAGAAAAATGTTAGATGGTACTGACAGAAAACTCTAACCTTTATTCAGCTAAACTAACCTTCCCTTCACTACAGTTGCACTTTAATATAAGTGGGATCAAAATATAAATTTATTTGAAGAAAATTTAGTGGGTAGTTTTCTAAGACATGGCTGGCATAMCAGCTAGCAAACATTAGGTTTAATGAGATGATATATAAATTGCTATTTAAAATGTTTCCCCCTGCATGAAAGTTCATCAGAGATAGTTAAGGATATTATAGTTAATTTAGCTGCCGTAAGCATCACTTTATTTAGTAATGGAAGTTGGTAAAACTTGTTCATAACTCAGAGGCTGCTGAAAACTATTTTTGGAAGGAAACTGTTGCCCAACTTCTTTCTCTCCTCCAAATTATTCATGTTTGAGAAGTAGTTTTGCTTACTACTCTTTATGTTACATTCAAAGCAAAATATAACCCAAAGAAAAAACTATTTCTAACACCAATATTCCATWTATAYWTRTATATATACAAGTATGTATGCATGTTTTAGATAAACATATCACAATATAGATTAACGCRTATGCAATATTGATGCATGCAAGGGGAAACAAACATGTTTCRTTCCTATTAATAAGACACAATTTTGGAAATGTCACAGTAACCTTTCTGGATGACACTCCCAGCAGAGAAACTTTAGGAAACTGCTATGCACAATTATACCAAAGATATATAAACCTTCCTGCATCACCAAGTCAAAACAGTGACCTGAGCAGCCTTGGTACAAATGAGGCTGGAAGACAGAAAAAAGAAAATCATGAAGGTTGTCTTCTGACCTTTAATTATATCATCTGAAAAGCAGCTCTTGTAAAAAAGCATTCCTTTGTAGCTGAGGGCTCAGTCTGGCCTTCTTCCATACTAGTGCACTAGAGAGAGAGGAGAAGAATCTGCTTCCTTATTGCAAATTTCCATATACTCCAAGTATTATGATAATTCTTATGCTCCCCTATTTTACYTCTTCTTGCTCTATTATCCTCAGTTCCACACTGGGTAGATCTGTTTTGGGAATAGTTTGCGGCTACTGTATAATGACTATTTTCTGTAGAGGTTTGCCTCATTTCATACAGAGAGTGTCATTTGTAGTAAAAATATTCCAACAAAATACCACTCCCCAATGAAACAGCTTTCTATTTCTACTTCTACTGGAGAGTCTTAAAATAAAATAAATATTGAGAACCATAACCTATATAGTTTTGAATTTCTGAACTCCTAGCTTGTGGCAAAACCATCAGTCCTTAAAACCAAGAATTCACGGCTRCATATCTCAGCTAGAAGGTATTTTCTAACTTTAGTAGTTATTTCTCAGGTCTTATTTGTAAAATGCATATAAATAAGCCTTTTACACCATGAGCATTTTTTTCCTCCAATTAATTGTCAAACACTGATCTTCTATAGTAGTAAGCACAATACAAGTGTCTGGGAAAAAAAAAAAAAAAAAAAAAAAGAGGCAAAATACTTGATAGCCCCTCTAAGGAGAATAAAGCAAATTAAATATTTGGTTACCCATYGGACAATGTCAGTAGTTACTTATGAAGTGCAGGCTAGCTTTCCTTCGGCAGAGAAAAAAAGAAAAATGGAAAAAGCACCATGTGATTAAAACTTACCTATAACACAGACATAAAATAAAGAAATAAGCACAGCCTCAATAACAGCATTTTCTGAGTTGCCTTTGCAACTTTTATTTTGTTAACTAATATTTAGAGTATTATTCCTATTAGCATGTGATAAACTTAATCAGATTTTCCTTACAAATTCAGTTATACCTGTATTGTAATGTGTAAGGAACAATTTCATACATAAAACTTGAAAATGTGACAGGTCTAAGATTCTCTTGTAGTTTTAGCTTATTTAAAATATAAGGAAAATTTGTTTGTTTGTTCATTTACTRTAAATAAGGAGCTGCCAGATTTTTTTTTCCTGGAAAAAAAAAATAGAATCTTCTATTAATATTAATATTAGTAGAACTTCAGAGTTCTTATCTGCCATAGAGGGAAAAAAAAAAAAAAACAAAGTACCCCAAACCTTCAAATATAAAACCTAAAAAARGCCTTTCTATCAGCAGAGACATAAAAGTAAATTCTATTTCCCTAAAATTCCAGTTCATAGGGTAAAAACATGATTGAATAATAAATTGTAAATATTCTTAAAAGTAGATTTAGCAATTTTTCGATATTTATTCCTTTCTGATAACACATTAAGAAACACTCAAATAAGAATATGACTTATTCCTGTCATTTTATTCACAGGCATGTTCTGACTAATACCATAGGCCTTACCCTTACTCTTAAGAACTGTCAGAATAAAATTAAATATCGAATTTGAAATTGCTCTCATGAAGTGCTCTAGTCTTCTACATTTGGTTTAGTACACCAAATTACATTTTTGTAGATATAAAATATGCTTGCAAACTGAAACCAGTTTTTGTCTAAGACAGCGAGCACACAGTCCTGTGTATCTGCTTTCTAAATTTAAATCTTTTTTAGTTCCAGAGCTACAAACCTGCCTGATTATGCTTGTTACAGAAGGATGTTATTTCTTTCAGCATCAAGTTCATCATGTTACAAACCACACAAAGAATGCCTTAACATTGTCAAAATGAATGTTACAAAGCTTCACTGAAGGTGCATAAAACCGGAATTTGAGAGTAAGTTTGAAGACCTGAACAACAGAGGAAACCTTTCTCAAAGTTTTTATGTAAAGAAAAACAAATCAACCTATAGAGCTTACAAGAATCTGCACAGTTAAGATTCAGCTTTGTAGCTATTTTTCAGGTCTGTCCATTTCAATGAAAACAAAATATTTCTGTGATTACATCCCTTAATTAAATTAATGTAAGTAAAAGCAATAGTAATCAACATTCATATGTGCAGATAAAATCTCTTTAAGCTCACTGAAAATAACTAGTCCTGGCCACTGTCAGCTATTTATATATATAAGCCATTTAATGCACAAACAATTATCTTACATAAGATATTAAAGGAAAAACATTTTATGTTTAAAAGTAAAATGCCAGGAGAGGAGAGCAGTCCAGTTTTTGTCTAGAACCCAAATGCTGTGAAATGAATTAACAGCAATCATGCTGCCACTAGAAGTGGAATATAAATTATTTTTTTATTTATAAAGTAGTGAAAACTGAATATTGTTTGGGGGGTATTTTTGCAGTGTTATTATAGGAAAAATACTAAAATAACGTAGCAATAAAATATCATTGTATTACTTGAAAAAATGGCCAATGTTTTGTTCTATTATTAGTTCAGCTTTATTTCTTCCAATGGATGTACCTCAAACAGGTTCGGTTCAGTTCAGATAAACACAAACAAGCCATTCACARTTTAACTGAATATTTTTAGGCCCTTTTCCCTCTTGGTACCTAGATATTCCTCTGCTGATGTTAAAGAAGGTAGAACTCTAAAGTCRTAAGACAACTTTAATGTAATTTCAGCAGCATCCAATTTGAGTTAGTCAGGACCATTTACTTTATGACTTCTGAGTGTTTTATCTGCTTCATAACTATAGTGGGGTTTGTCATGTACAATCAAGGAAGTAGAACTTGCAAAGATAAAAACATATGAATAAATAAAATCTATTAAAATAAATTTGTTTTGAGAAACCAGTATGTACAAGGTAAAATCAGCTTGTTTATTCATTCTGAAAGTCTGCCTTTCCCTCATTAGTTCTTCAGTACGGAAGAACAGTCACAGAGTTTTAAAAAGAAAAACAATGGGCTGTGGAGTTTTTAACTCTCTTCTTCGTTAAAGATGGGCATAAGCTGTGTGCTGAGCATAAGGGAGTGCACATTTGACAAGAAGCTGTAGTAGATTCTACTACTGTAKCCTGGTGCAGTTCTGGAGAGAAGCACCATTCATTTCCTTTGAAGGCATCAGTCCCAGATKGACAAGGAGTAAAAGACTAGGGAAAAGACAGTTTCAAGTCCAAAGTCTGTGACTCTTGCCTGATTCATAGAAACAACTAGAAGCAACACAAAGATTGTTTTTTTACTTATTACTTTCAGAAAATGTAGTCCTAAAATAATCTATAGCTCTGCCTGGCATTGCTATGACTGAAGATGACCCATCTCTCTTTTTGTTACTAATATATTTCAGGGAAATTACATTGTTAATATTTCACAATTACTTTTGAGAATCAGATATCTATGTTACTAGCAGAGCACAGCTATTACTTCATTCTAATGTATTTGCTTACAGGTTCCTCTTAACCAGAATAGTTRTGAAGAATGGCAAGAATTATACAAACCTGGTCCATTTTTTGATCTTTGCTGGTGCTTCTCCTGAAATGTATACATTTCAAAAATGTCACCTAAGCCATTCTTGAGGGATTCAAGATACAGCTGTCTAAACCACATTCTATRCGACCAAATATTTCTGACTCTCAGTGAAAGCTCTATATTTCTAATGTCTCTGCAAGATATCATCTGCTTTCTTGATGACATGMAAATATCAGCACATTTCAGTTATATCATCTTGAGTATACTTAAATAGAAAGCCAAATATTCAGCAAGCAACAATGATATTTTTACAGCATGAAAAAGATAAAGCTACTGAAAATTAAGGCTTGTAATATCATCTAGGGCTTGGATAAAACTGATCTTCTGACTCTTATGTTAACTGCATATTRTGTTTTAGGAAGACACATTTTAAAAGTGCATAGAAATATAAAAAAAAAATTTTCACAAGTATTAGTTTATTTCATAATATTTTCACAATAAAGGTATATCATCCCTCTCTGATAGGAGAGCTCTGATTATGTCTCTCTGTTGAAACATATCTGACACATTTCAGCATATCATTAGAAGTATCAATTTCACAAAGATTTAATAGCTCGAGAAACATGTCGTGTAGATTTCTGGCTATGCAGGACATACATATTATTTTCTCACTAAGAGATATATAGGAAATGGCTCACAGACTACAAATTACAGCATTTGAAATTTCTTCTTCAGACAAATTAATTCTTTAAATTAATGAAMATTAATGCTCATGCCCAAGTAAACAACTTTCCATATATAATATTTTATATATAAATAAACACTTCAACACTGTTTCATGTGAGAAAAAAATGAGATACATTGAGAATTAAAATATGTTAATGTTAGCATATTCAAAACTGTTACTGTACATTTTATTAATTTAGTGAGGTTTTGCTTTGGGATAATGCATCAGGACATGGTGAAACATTTCTAGTCCTTTTCAGTATAACTGGTGTGCCAACTGAAATGAAGTAAAATCGCAACCAAATCTGATGCTCTATATTTGGAAATGAAAAGCTTTTATTTTTTTTTAATGGGCTTCAAATCCTCCTGTTTTGATTTATGTGTCTTTCATCTGCCTTCCCCCATTTAACCCCCCTTCAAACATTATATTTTTTCAACTGGACTGATGCTTCAAACAGASGCATATTATGCAAAAATGCTGCCAAACTGCTTTCACCTTAATGTTTTGGACTCAATCACATAATGATGGCATTAACTGACTCTGCATGAAAGATTATATTGCCATAATAATTGTTGTTTCAGCTCTATTATTTTAAGACTTTTATTTAAAGTATCTTCAAGACTAGATGGMCCGTAGTAACGTCATCAGTGCAAAACATAAAACACTAGGAAAAATTAGACAAAGGACTAAATCTAGCTGTTTATTTAGATGTTTTACTTAGTAAAGAAACATCTATTAGAATGCCCTTCATTTTTTTTTCCTGTTCTTCATATTACATAATACTATCTTCATAGAAAAGAAATCTCATGTCCCAACACCATACTACAACTTTGAGTGATGTCAYATTAGGAACTTCTCAATAAATTTTATATAAATTATAAATATGGAAAAAAAGAAGTGGCTCTATAGCATCTCTCCTGGGTTGAAGTCTCAGGACAGTTTTAGCTCTTTTTCAGCCAGCCATGTTACCCTGCTCAAGCCTTGACTGCTCATTCTTGGTCAGCCAAATCCAGTATCTGATGCCAGAGGCAATGACTAATTCATTCTTTCTATGGAAAACCTTTAGGAAGGTTCACTTAATGTGTAAAGAACCTGTACTGTTTTTTTAAACAACAAACTATGAAGATGCAATGGTGTTCAAAGCTTTTCTGAAGTCTTATAGTTTTCTCATTAAATGTGAAACATTCTTTACTATAGCACATGCAGTATTAAAGGTAGTATATATAATTTCTCTAAGGAAGGAAGTTACATCAGCTGTTACAGGCTATGGAACGCATTTTTCAGGCTGAGAAAAAATATAATTTTGTATAGCATCTCATCGTTTCTAAAATGCTTTCTAAAACATGGCAATAAAGCATCTGATTTAGCCAATTCAGCTTCTGCCTTCATAACAGCAATGAAACTGATCTCATTTGCTTTCATGCAAATTTTGAAGGAAAGCAGGCACATTTCAATTTATTTATTTATTTATTTATTTATTTCCTGGTTTTGACAGGAAATAATCAAATCCTGGCACACTTTTTTCAGATTATCATTAAGTGTGGGGGTTTTGTGGGTTTTTTTTTGTTTTTTTTCTTAAAATATCTTTTGTTGGCAAAATTCAGTGTAAGGGGAAAATAGCCAGCAATTTTCTTTGAAAACCACTGATTGTTATTTCATTTAACCTTTCTGAAAAAAGTGTTTCACACCTTATTTCTGCAGATGTTATACCTTCTGAACTGCTCCTTACTTTCATGCTAATTACTTATTTCACACATTTTTCACAGGTCTTTATTTGGCAGGGACTATGAAAGGGTTTGCAGTATAAAGTGAATGGTATCATCTTTTGAGGTAGGAACTCTTGTCTATGAAAGTCAAAACCTGAATTCTGACTCTCTGAAACACCCACAGCTGTGCATGCTGTCATGCAGGGYTTGACTGTCTGCATGCTATTTTCTTTTCTCTAGGTAATTTCAGAGATTTTGGCTAAGAATTGGACAGTTGTGATCAACTGCATGTGGAATCTACTAATTTACAATGAGAGAAAATATATAAAATGCTGAGACAAATTGTTTCCTCCAAACTTGTTTTTGCCAGACCACAATGCTCCTGTGAGAGGTTTTGTTTAACTTGTGATTAAACATGTCTCCTAAATGTATGGACAAGGAATGTTGGTGACCAGAGTCCTCATATACCTATCTGTTATTCTGTGAGATTCATATTAACTTTTTTGCTCTTTTGCCAGGGTGAGGGTGGAAAAACATTTCCAGACAGGAATGCGAAAATTGAGTCATTATTATTTATGCATAAACTATGTTCTGAGACACTAAACAGTAGACAGGTTTGTTTGTTTTTTTTAATGCAAACCAAAACCGCAAAAAAATTAAATAAATAAATACTGCAACATGTTGTTTGCAGTTGATAAAGTTTTGAATAGATATTTGGAAGATTTTAAGTAAACAAAACTTCATGATCTGCCTAGTGGGTAAAGGAAAACTTGTGGATTTAGTCTGCCTGAYAAATGGGGTTACATACAGTGGCTACCAGTCAAAACTGGTGTTCCCCAGGGCTCAGTATTGGGCCCAGTCGAYGGTCTATCTGATGGGGTTGAGCACATCCATGCAGGATGGTGCTAARTTGGTGGGAGTGTTAATCTGCTGTAAGGTAGGAGGGCTCTGCAGAGGGATATGGACATGCTGGATTAATGGGCAAGGCCAAGGATATGACATTCAATAAGGAAAGTGCCGGGTCCTACACTTGATTCACAACGACATCATGCAACGCTACATGTTGGGGGCAGAGTGTCTGGATAGTGGCCCAACAGAAGAGAATCTGGGGGTGAAACATTATCCAGCTGTGCCCAAGGTGGCCAGGAAGGCCAATGGCATCCTGGCCTGTGTGAGCAGTATTGTGGCCAGCAGGACCAGGGCACTGATTGCCTCATGCACTCAGCACTGTTGAAGCTGCACCTCAAGTCCTGTATCCAGTTCTGGGCTCCTCACCAGAAGAAAGACATTGAGGTGCTGGAGCTTGTCCACAGATGGGCAATGGAGCTRTTGAAGGGTCTGGAGAGGAATTCCTGTGAGGAGCAGCAGACAGAGCTGAGATTGTTCAGCCTGGAGTAAAAGAGGCTCAGGGGAGACCCTATCACTCTCTACAACTACCTGAAAGGAGGCTGTAGTCAGATGGSAGTTGGCCATTTTTCACAGGCAGCAACAGGACAAGAGGAAATGGTCCCAAGGTATGCCTGGTTCAGATTGGGCTTCAGGAAGAATTTCTTGGCTGATAGGGTGGTTAAGCATTGGAACAGGCTTGCTGGGGGAGTGGTAGAGCCACCATCACTGGAGGTGTTCAAGACTGGTCATGGCACTTATTGCTGCTGTTTAGTTGATATTATGGTGTTCAAAGGCTGAACTTAATCATGGAGGTCTTTTCTAAACTTAAGGTTCTATGATTCTATTATTTCATTTTTTTATGAATAAAAATGCTCCATCTTTCTTGATTTCTTCTGGGTTTCATTACTGAATAAAAAGCCATTGATCACTCTTGATACAAAGATACCTTATACAAGTATGAACCATAGGTAACTCAGTAATTAAAATGACCAGGTCCAACCTGGTTTTCTTCAAACTGTTCAGGTTCCAGCTGTTAGTCCTGTCTCTCCAGCCCTTCTTTTCGCATCATTCTGCTTTTCCAACTGTGAGCAGCCTTTCAGCAGAGAAGGGTAGGATTGTACTTACCTATTTAAGGCTAGAAGTAATGGAAAACTGCCATATGGTGATCATATTCCCATGAGATATAGCAAGTTAATGTGCATGTGCTGCTTCACGCATGCATTTCGCATAGATTGAAAAAGAAATTATGGTGATAACTGGCAACCCTCTGAAGTATCTCTWCAGCAATTAGAAGAATTGTCTTAGCTCATTTTCAGCTGACATCTTACTCAAGGCTCCTAGGAATAATCTGACATTCCCTTTGAATTTTCTTAGCTCATTGTACATTGCTTCTATTGTCAACTTTATCAGCTTTCCTATTTACCCTTGGAAAGTACCTACCCTCTTAATGAGAGACATACAAGAATTAGCCTCAAAATTGTCCAAATGCCAACTTAACACCCTTAAAAATGTGAAATAAAGTATTAATAGATGTTTTAAACTTGAAAATAATGTGTCAATCCAAAGCTTTGTGGATGATGGGCATTATTACCTTGACTACTGGAACTGCCTAAAATTTTGTTGGCTACTTTTCCACTTTCCCTTTATATACAGGCACCTCTCTATACATATATATATATATATATATATATATATATATATATATAAAAAAATTATTTTTGCACTAGACAACAACTACATCAGGCAGCTGTACATGATGGGTGATGAAAAAGTTTTTTTTGGTACATTTTTTGTTGTCTTTAACAAATAAATAACTGGGCCAGAAGAGTCCTTAAGGTGGTGAATTAATGCACACAGCTCCAGCCTGCACAATCAGASTATTGTCTTAAACACTTGCCACAGCTTTTATTTAAACAATATTTTTACCCAAGTTTACTCATGATTTGGAACCCTATGAACATACTTTTGTTTGAATTTTGGACAGGAGCAGCTTCTACTCTTCTTTCTCCTTCACAACTACCTATTCCCTTAACATGTCTGCTTTTAGTCTCACTCTGGATAGGATTGCCAAACACAAATGGAAATCAGAACTCTGAAAAACAATGGAAATTAGTTTCTGTCTTTCAGCTGGAGTTTTTTTGAGTTTTGKTTTGTTGCTTTTTTTTAACACAGACCTCATAATTTGAAGTATATTATGATTTAGTTTCATTGAACAGATGGAARTGAAAAATCCTTTTTTTGGGTGTGTGTTAAATGAGTCCAAATGAGTTTATGGAGATGTTAACCTTTAAAGAGAATGACAGTGATAATGAACATAAGAAAGATGTCAATATAAATATATTCATTGTGTTGTCAAGACAGGCAAGGTACTGAATTGTTTGGTGTGTGGTTTTTTCTGTCTGATGAAATCAAGGATATATTTATGAGAGCCTTTTAAACTCACAGGTAGAACAAACAAGAAGTMTGAACTATACCACAAATGTTTATTTATGTTAGACTATTTATTTATTGAAATCATTGCCTAGCAAACAGGGCAAGGGATCATGGCTAAAAAATGCAGGTGAGTTCATTTAGTAGCTTCCTGACACCATATCCAGGGGTTTTATTCTTCACACGGTTCTCTTGTGCATTTCCTGAAATTCTSCAACATTCTGACACCTGCTACATGCCAACTCTGACACTGAAAACTGACTGGAGGAATGAAACAAACAGAGAGTAAATTAACCACAGAAAGACAGCAGAACCTTTTTTTTTTCTTATTTGGATCAGGAAAAAAACATAGGATCAATAGAACAATTGGAAATATAGCAAGCAGAAGCAACGTGCTTTGCTTTTGTTGGAAGGCAACTTTAATGGCTGCTAGCTTGTATTTGAGAATGTTTATATGAAGATTAAGATGAGGACTTGATCTGGTAGCTCACATAGAATGTAATGCAATGCAAAAATACCCAATTAATGTTTGAGATACATGTAATAGAACGGGACCTACTTGGAGGAGAAGCTGCCTTTTAAAGAAGAATCTCAAAATGAGTCTTGAGCTTGATGTATGTTTTTGAGTATTTAATTTTGCTCTCCAAGTGTAGATAAAGCAAAACTTTGCAGAAATATTTAAGCATTAAGAAACTGGGTGAACTGAAATTACAACAGAAAAGRTGGCAGACAGGATTAGGATGCTCTGACTTACACCAGGATCCATCAGAAGAATTAAGAGAAATTTTTGGATGGCCAATTTGTYTTCATCAACCATTAGGAAACAAGTCATTATCCATTTTAACTCTGGCAGGGACAACTCTCATTTTGCTATGTAGAAAAGTAGCACATGTTATGTATTTGGATGCAATTTATTTTAAGCATTGCTTAATGAACAGCTATATTCTATTTTTAAATTCTCTCTTTGTGTGTGCACAATCACAATATTCAGGTTTTGTATGTTTGTATGTACAAGATATACAAGAGAGATTCAAGTACTCTGCTGTATATAATATTTATACTTTTTGTGTTGATGGCACAATTCCTTTAGAGGCTACTATTTCTGGTCAAATGCACTTTCTTTTCCACTCCACTGACTGCAGGTCTTTACTAAACCATACCACTSCTTTCTGTGCAGTGTAGATCCAAGAATAGCAATGAGATTATTATATGGCAAAGAACCTTCAGTTTTTCACTTAAATCCAGTAGTTTAAAATTAGAAGCATTTAAATATTTCCTTGAAGCATTAATCTGAATAGGAAAAGTATATGTAATTAGAACAGTCAAAGGAGTTTTGAATGTTCATGTGATTGATACACATTATCTGAATAGAAAGGAATTTTAATTTCCCTATTAAATATATGTAATTTTTAAAAGAATTTGATACTTTAGTTTCTAAAACTTTACTTGCTTGAAGCTAAGAGTGCCAGAATATACCTTTATCAGACTATTCTTGGAAATGATACCTTAGGATGTGATTTTTGCTTGCCCTTAATTTACCACATATCAGGACTAACTCTGCTAAAGCAAAAAAACCAAACCAAAACAAAAAAAAACAACACCCAAAACCAAACAAAAAGCAAGCAAACAAACAAACAAACAAAACCCCACCAAAACCCCCAAAAACATGAAAGAGTAGTGTATAAACCTGTTGCAAGGGGAACCAGTTTCTTGTTTCTTTCCATTTTTTCTACTAGTTTCATTCATGAGAACTAGGTCCTGAATTTTCTTTACCAAGATTTTTCTATCACTGTACAGAGCAATTTCTCAAACTACAAGTCTGAAAGTTTCTCTTGATTTATAATTTTCTGCAATAAGTGAACATTATTATGACCAAAAAACAAATAAATAAGAGAAGGAGGGTTACARACCAAAGTAAGGTGTAAGTACTTGTCATTTGATTTTCAAGTCTCATTTAAAGGAAAAAGAATGTTAAAATCAGGCTCTAGATTAATCCATCTTCAGTTTCTTTAATGGTTTTGAGAATTGAAAAAGATGGCAAATTTATTGTGTTTCTATGAACAAACACATTTAAAAMCAAGAAATTTTACTTGAAGAACAAAATAAATATACAACCTTCCCAAAAGATCAGAACACTGTTCTAATACATGAAGATTACCTCACATAAAATAATATTTTGTCAGGCTCTAAACAGAATAATATTGACCTAGAATTTATATGAACAACACCACAGCTTTTCAGCTGGCAAAAGCGTGGGAAATACCACATACTTACGTTTTTTATTGTGAATAATAATTAAATGGAGCAAACAGTCAAACAAGCCAAATATTAAAACACCACTAAAATCTGAGTTTTCTTGTGCATTATTTCAAGSTATGTTTTTCATTTTGACACACTGTAGTTAAGGAATGGTCTCCATGTACTTTGACCCATTCAGTATACAGGGAGTAAGAGACAGTAATAATAAAATGCATTAAAAATGCTAAATGAATTATCCAGGTCAACCTTGCTGTCAACCTTACTGAGTAAATATAACCCCTCTCAAATACCTGTTCTTCATAAAAAGACATCAAGTGGGAAAATGAAATAGAACAATTATTTAGAGGAACAGAAAGAAAGAAAGAAAGAAAGAAAGAAAGAAAGAGAAAGGAAGAAAGGCCTCCAGCTTTTCATGAATGACATAGGGTAGAAATATGACAGTTCCTGCTCAAAGGAGAGTTCTCCATGTTTTTCCACCTTTCCAGAGACATTTACTTTAAAGTCATAATTTTTCCTCTTTTTCTGCCTCCATTCTACACTCCCTGCACCAGCTAGGAGAGAAGGAGTAAGCTTACAGAATTGATTAGTCTGCCACACGTTCATGGGGTAGCTCCAGGTGACATTACACACTCGGTAGGAATACAGATATCTTAAGGCAGTTCTGCACCAGTTCTGTCACAATAAGATAAATGTAACAGTACTGCCCCTAGGGCTTGTACGTATTTCATGGTACCTGAATGATTAATATCAGTTGATTAGCTAGCACAAAGCATTCTAAGTAAAGTGTGAGAGAAAAAGTAGGCTAAGCTTGTACCTTACTTGGGATCATCTCAGCATCTCTTTAAAATTAGATTCATTTATTATCTTCTAAGGCAGTTTCTGCAAYTGTCCATTCATAGAATCTCCACTATCCCTTGTCTGATGAAAATATATTTCACACAGTTTGCCAGCGTCAGAATATTAGTATATATGAGTGGGAAGATTAGTTTCCTTAGTATTATTACAAAAATTCGTATTTTAGATTAAAAATCAAATATTCATTGACTGAATCTCCCCAGTACTGTCAGGTAGTTCTCAATTACCTATAAGCACTTTTCAACACATCKTTATATTCTGTCAATCTGTAAAAGTATGAAATGTGAAGTCAGGACAAAATGTTACTTATTCTTCCTCTGTGTGGGATATACGTTTCCACTTGTCACCTCTTCAGTGCATGTTAACAAACTTTACATCAAGGAAATCCTTTGAATTGAGAGTCGATGTGCAAAATTGCCTGTACAGAAGGTATTGGGTGTGTAACAGCTACTAAAGTTATGCTAATTTCATGACACCTGAACAGGTGCCAAATACTTCTTAGCAGCCATCTTCCTGGGGAAGCACTGTCCATAGCCAAAGGTGCTGCATCAGGAATGTTACCTGTTACCTTGGCTTCTGAATAAGCATCACTGGAGAGCTATCCAGCGGCAAAARTTATCTATAAAACTTGCCACCAATCAACAAAATTTGGCTAGTTAGAGTGCTTCCCTCTGCTGGATATTTTGGGCTTGACTAGCTTGGAGAAAAGGAGGGTGAAGGCTATCAACACTCCGTACAGTTTCCTGATGAGGGGAAGTAGAGAGGAAGGAAGGTACTGATCTTTTCTCCCTGTCGTAGGGTGTGCAGGAAAAAAAATGAAGCACCAGAGGACATTTACACTGGATATTAGAAAGCATTTTTTACCATGAGGGTGGTCAAACACCTAAACACTTTCTAGAGATGTGGTTGATGCACCAAGCCTGTCAAAGTTTAAGAGGCATATGGACACTGTCCACAATAACATGCTTTACCTTATGGTCAGGACAGAAGTGGTCAGGCAGTTTGACTAGATGATCATTGTAGGTTCCTTACAATTGGAATAATCTATTCTAGTCCAGTATTCCAGTTTTCACATTCCATATTTYCTTTCATATTTTCTTTTATTGTTAAAATCTAGAAAAATTCTAAAAATAGGTYTTTACACTATATAAAGTCAGGATATTGCCAGTTCCTTCATGTCTGTGAAATAATTTTGGGTACTGGAYGTCCAGTTATGGGAATCACCTTCCTCAAAGGATAGAGGGACATGTTGCTAGTAAGGGCTCTCAGGCTGCTGCTCTGAGTCATGCTGGGTACACTGGAGCACAGTTGACATCTGACATAGATGGGCGAGGGGCTCATGAAGTAATAGGAACCAATAGGGAAATACTGGTGAAATACCTGAAAGGAATTAAGGTGCATTCCTCTAAGAAGGTGACAGCTAAAGTGCCTCCAGAGTTATGCACGCWTCAGCAGCAGCAAACARGAGCTGGAAGCCACTGTGCTGCTASAAAGCTACAACCYAGATAYCATAATTGAGACTTGAGGACATGAATACAAAGACGAGAGTCTGGCTATCAGTGGCTACAGGTTTAAGGGTTGTCSTCTACGTCAAGAAATGAACAGAAATACAGAAAATTGTCTCTGAAGAACAGCCATGAGCAGGTTTAAATCTTATGAGGAAGAACTAGAGATTGAGGCAAGGGAACATTGTTGTTTGTGTCTACTAAAGGCTGCCTGGTCAAGAAAAGCCTATTAACAAGGCCTTCTTGCTCCAGCATTTGTTGCCTCTTTTCCTGGTGAGGGACTTCAACCATYCTGACCTCTGCTGGGAAAATAGCACAATATACTGTAGGCCATCCAGGAGATTCCTGAAGTGAAGATAACTTCTGATGCCAGGTAGTAGACAACCCTACAAGAGTGGACACAATACCGGACCTGATGGACACCAGTGCAAGTGAGTTGATCAATGACATCAAGATTTGAGGGAGCTTGAACTGCAGTGATCATGCACTTGGTGGAGTTCACAGACCTGTGAGTTATAGGGTGGGTAGAGGGTAAAGTCAGGACCCTGAATTTTAGGAAAGCAAAATTCCATCTATTCAAAGAGTTAGTCAATAGGACTCCCAAGGAAACTGCCCTGAGAGAGCAGGGAGAAGAACAGGAGATGACAGATATTTAAGGATCCATTCCATAGTGTGCAAGAGCTCTTGATGCTCAGGTGCAGGAAATCAGAAAAGGAAGGCAACACATTGGCATGGCTGAGTAAAGCCAGGAGGGCCAAGGCACAGCTAGAGCTCAGGAAAGGACATAATAATAATAATAATAATAATAATAATAATAATAATAGATTCCTGAGGTATGTCAACCAGAAAATGAAGGTCAAAGACACTGGACAAGGAGAAGTTTGAGGTACTCCACAATATTTTTGCCTCAGTCTTCAYTGGCAATCTCTCTTCCGACATCTATTGAGTGGATGGATCTCAAGGCAGGGACTGGAGAAGCTAAAGAATTTAAAAGATATATAAATGTGACACCCAGGGACATGGTTTAGTGGTGGACWTGTCAGTGCTGGCTTAACTGTTTAAGGTGATAATGATCTTAAAGGCCTTTTCTAACSTAAACAAATCTATTAATCTAGGAAATTTTCTCACTGCTGATGAAATCTAGATGTGAAGAATATCTATCTAAACATGGCATGGATCTTTATACATGGAGCTTTTAAATTTTGTTGGATAGTAGAAATTCTTTCAAACGGTCTTTCACTTTATGTAAAAATGTGTCTGCTGTATTTATGGAAGGAAATGYTATTTTTATTTTTACATTGCAGTAATTATACTATATGTATATGATGTATATGCATATTGCATGCATGTAAGGACTTGATCCTATGACTGTATATTACAATGGTGTCTTTGTGCACTTTTCTTAATATTAAAATATTTTCATTATTATGCACATATTAATTATATGTCTAGAATAGAAATAATCTTTCTAATGATTATCACAATATTGAGAACATATGTACAACATTTCTGTAATGGTTACTGCATTTAAATAAGATATGTAGAAGGTAGTTAAATCATGGACAGGTAGTATGAACTTCTTAGACTACAYAATAAGTTGTTACAATGAACTCTCTATAGCATAGCCTAGAGATATTAATGAGTATGTGTAATAAAGGAAAGCCATAGAGCATCTCTATAGTTCTTGAGTATTTGTACTACAAGATAGCTTAGGTTATTAATTTTAAAATAATTTCACGCATGTTTTATTCATAATAATAAGAAAATAATTTAACATTTTTTCCAGCATCAAATACAGTTCTAACTTCTTTTCTGTGAAAAAGTAATATGATAGAATATGCCTTTAATAAAAAAAAGAGCAAGAAAAAAACAAAAGCAGGCTTTTAATAATAATAATAAAAAAACAAGATAAAAAGCAGGCTTTTAAAAACAAGACTCATGCAGAACAATGAATTATAAGAAAAYAAGAGCAACAAAAATTGCAATTGCACAAATTCTTGTTATTAAGTGTGAGCAAATCCAAAAATAAAATGTTGAATGAGACATGAGAAATATTTCACAGTTATATAAAGCCTATTACTTTATTACCAATTGGARGTATTTAGAATCTAAGTTTCTAAAGATTTAACAAATCATTTGCAATATTTCTTTGTAGAAAATGATAATACAGTGTCATAYAGTGCAAGAGTCTTCCTGACAACCTTATCCTTCCTGAATGGATGTGTAGGAACCTGTTTCCTGTGCCTCTAGAGGCAAAATGTGTGATTGAATWCTGAGTACACAATTACAAGGCTTGTTGCTAAACAGATTTCCACATCACACATCCTACACATTTCTTTCAAAGGTTTCTTTTATAAAGGTGGAAACAGAGGGATTCCCCTAAGAATAGCCTTCACTTAGTTTGGCCAAAACACTTACTTGTTCTGTATTCAGGGCATACACTTCCATTAAAAGCCATCCTCCAAAAGAACCCTTTTCTCCAGTAATTGTTTCCAAAACCAGATTGGTGATGGAAATAAATTTATTTCCATTACACACATTCAACAAATATACAACAATGACATATTGAAATTAAATTACTTAAAAATTAAAGCACAATCACCAGACTAAGAATAAAAATTAAAGCACAATCACCAGACTAAGAATAAAATAGACATATTCAGAACATCATGAAGTATCTTATGAGCATACCTTCTTCAGCAACATATGTGAAACAGTTTGGCTTCATCATAATTATGATCAAAGTCTGTATAACTAACACGAGCACAATCAGTCTAAGCATCTTAGTGATTTTTTAATTTTTTATTTCCCTTTGTACCTATTTATACAACATTTTTCTTCTCTCTATATTAACCTGTAAGTATGTAGAAATAAAATATACATATATAAGATATGAAATATTATACAAAATAATACACAAAACTCAGGCAACAGAAATATTGAAGTTCTGTGAGAACTTCTAATGACACTCAAAGAAGACAAGTGGGTGAGCACTTGCAATCTACCTCATTATTTATTGCTACAGACACAAAAKCATGGCACTAGGAAACAGCAGACATGAACTTTAGACTTCCAGTACTTGTAAGATGACACTCTCAGTGTTTGTACTTGTCATGGTTCAGGACTGGCACTTTGCATCTTAGTGCCCCCTGCAATCCAGGCTCTCCCAGACCAGATGCTGCTTGCACATTCCCCACCCATTCTCCTCTGCCTTCCCACTCCAGGAATGGGGTTGAGAACTGGAGTCTCTAAAATGTGAAARTTAGGGGTTGAGATAGGAAAATTTACTAGAAACAGCCATGAGGTAAGATAAAAAACAGTAACCACAACAGTATTAATAACAAAAGGTCTAAGAGTGAGAAACTATTCACATAGAAAAACCGTGACAAAACAYTGCCTGGGTCTTCCCCACCTCACCCTGCTTTGTCCCATCTGGATTGAGTGCCTTACTCCTGCCACTTGCATGTCATCCCATGAGACAGCATTAAATAATGTTTGGGTCTGATCACGCCTCCTTCCTAGCTACTGTAAAAAAATTACTCCGTTCTGGCTGAAACTAGGACAGTACTGCACTTCATTTAATAATGTATTACTTTTGATAGGATTTTTTTTTTTTTTTTGTCATGAGATTTGTGAAAGTTATGATGGAGCTTTGTAGACTGATAGATAATTAAGTGACTAGATATGATGACACTAGTAATGTTTTTAGTCTTTGTTAATTTTTTACTTATTGAAATCCCAGGTAATTTATTTTCTCTTCCCATTTATATTACAAACAGCATTTCAAGTTTATACCTTCTAGCTAACACTATTAAGGCCTTACACTGGCAATCTAAGAACTATTTAATTATTTATCATAGAAATTAAAAATAAATAATCAGGAAGAAAACAYAGGGAAGATAACTGTTAAGTGTAACTGTAGATAGTATAATATACAACCATGTCTCCTGGGAATATTTCACCAATTAAAGAATCATAATTACTAAACAAGACAGTTGTAGAATGAACATAAAAGCACAACATGGTTCATCTGACAGCAACCAGTCTTTTTAATTTTCTCATTACAATGGCTGAAAGGAAGAAGCCTTCTACCTATAATCTCTCAGTTAAAAAGAAAAAAATATAAACTGTACATTTCAAAGGCTGTGTTTAGTAATTGCTGAGCATTAGGTCCTTTGCATGAGGTCCTTTGCATTTGTCTTGGCTATTAGAAGAATAAAGATCATAACATGAGTAATCACTGCTGAAAATCATGGTTGGATGCCTAGGGTCATAAAACGATTCTCAYGAAATGGAAGGTACTTGTCTTACTAAATCTTTCTTGTAACTGACTTCACTTTTCAGAGCAGTTCCAGTATGTTTTTTCCTAACAATGAAGAAGTTGTTGCAAGGGCATATGAAATAATTAAACTTAATTTCCTAGAGATGACAAAATTACTCATAGTTTTCTTCATTTTTGCAGGGACCCAGTCCCTCCKACTTATATTTCCTATATTTCTTCCCATACGTCTTCCACTCATTTCTATCAAAGTATCCGCATTTTCTTTCCTGATCAACAGACACAGAGTAACAGGGTAGGCATTGTTCTGGAGGTCACAGAAGCTCTGTCCTTGTTTATTTGTCTTCCAGTTGTCTAGCTTACATGAAGTTAACTCCATGACTTTTACATCCTTGAGAAATTTGGTTCTAAGTGTTCATGGGTTCAAAAGTTATAATGGAAACTGAAAGGTAGAAGGCTGACACTGATCTCTTAATTCTAGTTGATTTAGAAAATCATCAAAAATTTCTGATAATAGTGGTCTTCCACCAAAAGTTAATTTGAAACCATTCTATCAAGCAGTAAGACTTGCAAGAACTAAATCAGTCCATGGATTTCCATCCAATTTGACATTTCCATCTGTTTCTCACCTTCGGAGTTGTTCATGAAAAAAAATAAAAAGTTTAATTGAAACAAGATCTGCATAAAATTGTTTCAACTGTACATTTCCCAATAGGAACAGTTGTGACAATCTGACTGTAACTCATTTGGAGCATCCTTATTACTAAACTTTCCAGAGGAAAATATATAAAAACCCCATACTAAATTGAAATAAGAAGTATTCATGTTCCAGCACCTACTAAATGTAGAAATAGACTTATGCCTCTAAAAATAGTACTTTTTTTCCCCCATTTATATACCCAAAGCAGGAAAATAAGTAACTTTTGTGAATCTTATTACTGCCATCAGGACTGATCTATAACCTCAATTTTGTGTTTCCTAACTAGCCCTATATCATTTATGTCCTATATTGGGCTAAAAATATTACTGTCCCACCAAAAATCTTCTAAATATTTCARAAAGAGAACAAGTGATGGAAACCTTACTGTTGTTCACACTGTTACAACAAATGTCTGGATACTTGTAATGATTTCCCAAATGCTTTCATTTCCTTCCCAGGGACAATAAACAAACTGAAATAAAGGCTTTGGCATTCATCTCTAGGAAAAAAATACATTACTGAAATTAAAAACAGTGTTGCTGAAAGGATACTTATATAAATTGTTTCAAGTAATGAGCACCATTACAGCAAAGAATTTAATGTCACAGCAGAAATATGAAGTAATCTGAATGTAATGGACCTGGTCTAAACTGGAAAACAAATTCAAACCTATCATATTCAAATTCAGGCATAAATGCTTTGCAGARTAAGAAGCACTCTGGGTTCAAATTTAGCTGCAAGACCAATTCCCTAAATACTAAATKGTATAATAGTAAGGATATTTTAAAAAGTAAAGGACTGTGCAGAAAAAAGTAAGCAAAATTAATTACATTAATTGYAAAATCAAATCTGGAATATACTCTAAAGCTTTAATATAGATCAGCTATGAAATATAAGTTTAAAAAACCAAAGAAACCTTATTTCATCTGTCTTCCATGTGTATCTACACATTATTTCCTTTGTTTTTTCCTTTGCAATGTAGTTTTATTTTTACTGTGTCTTACATAGAATTGAATAATTAAAGGCATTCWCAGATTATAGAAAGAACTATGAAAGGATGAGGCAAAAGAAAAAAGACTTTAAAAAAGCAAGCAATGCTTCTCACTCCTACAAAAACCCTTGACAGTGGCTATATTGAAGAAGTTAATCATGAACTAACTAGTATCCTAAAAGAAAATTAAACTAACACTTGAGATTATAAAATTGTCCTGACTTCTGTACGAATGCAATTTAAAATAATTTTAAAAGATGTTAGGAATTTAGCAAAAAACATGAGCCAAAAAGTTGAATATTAAATAATTATTTGGAACTATTTCATGCCAGTCATTATCTTTATAAACTTGCTGGCATTCTAGCTTATATTAGCATTAGTATGTCTTTTCAGACATAACATGTCTGATAAGTTTTCTTGATTAAACAACCTACATTTTTGCDAAAGTATTAAGCAATATATTAACAKTTTYAAATTTCCTTTTTTTTAGTTTCTAAAACAAAATTACTTTCAACATGGCAGAAAGGATGTAGATTAATCCATTTAAAGGTCCATGTGTTTATTTTGGAAATAACCTGAGGATTGACCTGCCTCACAAGTGCATCCCAAGCCTTTCAGTCTTTCTGAGGAAGTAGCATAGATATTGCCATAGGGTTGGACAACATTTAGATACCATCATTTGGAGCTTCCAAACAAAATTTAGTTGATTTTTGGGCTTCAAGCAGCGACTTATTTTAATTATCCTTCCTGTTGTAAAGAAATAACAATTTTATATCTTAGAAYGACAGCAAGTGCTCAACACTGAGTAAATTTTCTCAGAATACATAAAGTCTTCAAAATCAAAAGCAAAAAAAATTACATTCATTGCACTGCTTGTCCAGGAAAWAAGACCAGGCTTGATTTGGTTTTGAACCACTCAGAGATGGTATCCCTTCTCCTTGCCTAGTGAAACTTGATCAGAGAGAACTGCAAGATTCATGTAATTTAAAATAAAGCATTTGAGTTTGTAGCTAAAGGATCACCTTGAGGGGAAGACCTAGATTTTAGACCCTGATCCCAGTGGATTTTTGCAGTTTTTAAATAAAAATTACATGCACTTCCTAACTTCTGTGCAGATACCAAGGAACTGAATGTATGATTCCAAGTTTTCAGCAGTAGGACTATTCCTCCTAGTATGGCCAGTGACTGGCTTCCAGCCTTCATGTTCACACAGACCCTTGGCTAACTACTTGACAGGGTTCTAAGTCCACCTGTGTCTCCAATTCAGTGGAGTTTTGTGACTCCTGAGACTGTAGCATTTCCCAGGATAGCCTACCTCTCTCTCACTCATTCTCATGAATGTTTCACAGCCTGCTCACTTCCTTCTGTAGCTCCTTCACCTGATAACACAGCTCAGCAACAACAGCACACCTTCTGCAAAAGGAATGATTGTCAGCCCAGAGAKACATCAGGCATGCTGGGCAACCTGAGAGCTAGAGAGCTACATCTACCATCAGAAGATCTGGCTGGTGCAGTGGACAGGAGAATGAACTCTGCAGCCTGCCAAAATCATAGGTGAGAAAGCGTACAGCGATGAGACTGGCGATGAAAAGACCTCTTTGTGCCCTTTGTCACAAAATTCTGGGTCTGGCCACTGCCTCTGTTAGACACTCCCAGATGGTAAGGGATGAACCCTCCCTSTTGCACAAACTTGAGCAAGCTGCTGTGCCATGCCCTGTTTGCCGGGTCTGGTCACCACATTCCTGGTCACTCATACCCCCGATGGGCCCAGTATGAGGGGGTGGGAGTAGCTGCTGTCAGTGTTGGCTCTGCTGACATTAAGACACCACTCTAGCGCAACCTGCTGTCTCCATGGGGGTCTCAGTGCTCTCCTGCATTTTCCTTGGCTCTAGAAGTTTGCTGTGCTTGCTGTGAAATTCATTTCTGCTCTGCTGCAGGATGTGCCTGCACTGGAGCTGTTCAGCTCAGCAAGTGACAGTTCATGGCTGTGTTTAAATGTTAACAGAAATTTGAAGGTAAATAAAATTTGAACATTTTATTTAGTTCACACTTACAACAGAGTCTATAGCTGCTGYGTATGCAGTTGATAACATTGGTTGAGCACCCTTTCGCCAGAATACAGAAGTGACAGAAGGACCTTTGAAAGAGCAATCTGTTTCATGCTTTACTCTCTCAACATATTGGTGTCTGCAGTTGTTTCTCTCACACATTCTCATTCCCCTCCTCTCTGGCTCCAGTTGTTCTGGTGAAATAATTTTTTCCCTTCCTAAAAGTGTTATCACAGAGGTGCTACAGCTGTCAGTGATCAGGTCTGCCTTGGAACCCTCTAGCTTTGCCTCTACTGGACACAGGAGAAGCTTCTGGAAGCTTCTCAGAGAAGCCACCCCTGAAGTCCCTCTGCTGCCAAAATCCGGCCACACAAACCCAATATACACACATAAGGTACTTGCTGGATTCTTTAAAAGACTGTAAAACCTTAGCCCTGTTATTTGAAGAGGTCAGATGGGTGGCAGTAGAGAAACAAAATGTTCCAACAACAGTTTTCGCAACATTAAAAAAAAAAAGAAAATAAAGGAATAAACTATTAAAACTTTCAGAGTCAATTTTCATTAATTAGAAGCACACACAAAGTGTCATTTTGGG
>QVAJ01000025.1:3574981-3593933 GCA_003546035.1 Mixornis gularis | reverse complement strand
TTGTTTTGGTTTTGGTTTTGTTGATTAGGCTTGTTTGTTTGTTTGTTTCCTTTTTTATCTTCCCAGACATAACTAACTTTTTTTTTTTTTTTTTTGGTATATTACTGGCCATAAGTTTACAAATTTTGTATGCCTGCTTCACTTCCTACCTTCTTTAATGAATGAATGTTTTTATTGCATGGTATTCTGCACCATTCTACAGAAGTTAAGTACACTATATGATATATATAAATCTAATAAACTAKGGCTTCACTGCTCCATGCAGTTTATTTTCAATCTCCTTTGCTACTTTGTTACTATTGTTGTTATTACTGTTATTATTATTGTTATTAGTGAAATTTAAATATTATGTTTCATTGGAGCTGGAAGCATAAAAAGTCTCTTAATTTCAGAAAAGTTTTCAGAATGCAGACCTCTTACTTGTTTCCTGATAATGCATATCATTCTGACTTAGAACAAAGATGTAGAACTATAATGCTGCATTAATCTTCCACCTCAAGAGCTATTCATGTGGTGTATCTTGTTACACATACATATTATTCAGTGTGCTGGAATACTCTATTAAAAGGATAAATTTATGAAAACGATCTGCCACAAAGTATAAAGTGASTGATATTTTACCTCTAATTTTCTTGCAAGCTGGACTCCAAATCATTATTGATTTTTGATTTGCAAAATAAATAATTTTAGTGACATCTTAAATCCACTGCAATCATGGTGGAAAGCAATTATATAGTGTGGCACTTAAGAATAAGTACCATTATTTTCTACCTTTCTTATTAGAATTATTTTAGAACAGAATAATATTTATTTAGACATTTTAAATCTGATGATGATAAAAATATTTTTAGTAACAAAAATAAATATGGAGAAATACAACTAGAGAAATTTGGACTAAAACCAGACAATTCTGAATTTTTAAAAATATTTTACAAATTGAAATAAAGTTTGTAAATAAGTAGAGGGCATTTTCTAAAAAATATGTTAGTCCTATATATGTCCATTCTTTAAAGATGTTGGTGTGAAGTTTTAGGAACTATGTTACCATTGAAATTATTTTTTCTGGCCTTCTGAATATCTTTCTGAGTAGAGCAATTTTTTCTTCTTTTTTTTTTTTAATATCATTAAATGGGAAGCATTGCAAATTCACATTAATCAAAGTATAGTCTAATTGACAAAAAATTAATTTAATTATGGAGCCTAGATTTCATTCAATATAGAGACACTGTCTGCAGTTGTACAATGTTTTCTGTCCTTCTTATTCTACATGTTCCTACAAATTTATTGGAATATTTATGCATTAAGGGCTATATAAATTTAGCAGCACATTCAGTACTTCTCAGGGAACACTCAGAGATCATTATATRATGTTTTTTCTGTGATTCTTCTGGCCATCCTATGACACTTGTATTCATTCACATTTGACCATGGGAGTGCCATCACCAACCAATTAATACCAGTATACTAAACCAAATCATAACTAATCTGCAAGGCTTTCTAATTTGTCATACAAGAACTGTGCATTACCCATCTTGTAAGAAATCCATAACTATATTCCCATGCCTTTTAGTAAGATAACATTCTACAATTTTTTATTTTTTTTTTTTTAACCTCACAATACAGGGGTTTTTAAACAGTCTACAGTAGTTCTATGTTGACCTATTAAAATCCAGCAGTTCAGCTCATAATGTGGAGAACCTATAATTAAAAAAAAAAAAAATTAATCTTCTTTCCTCCCCTGCCCCTAAAACATATCAAAATCTTTTTGATTCATCAAGGATAATGTATTAGGAAGATGTAAATTTAAGCCTGATAAGGGATATAAATCACCTTCCTATCAATGTAAAGATTGTCTAGCAGCATTTCCAAACTAAAAAGCCTGACATTTATACAATAAGGTATGCATAATTTTCCACTTGTATGTCACATGCTTGAGATGAAAATAATTTTTAAACACAAGAGCAGAGAAATATCTGCCAATGTCRCTAAAAACGTAGAGGAAAAAGGCATAGAAAATACTTTAGAATTTTCTAGTGYGCAGAACATTCAGTAACTAATGTTCATTTTCACATGGAATGGGGGAGAGGTAACAATTCCTCCTGAAAGATGGAGACATATTCTAGGCAGGAAAATATTTTCCCTGATTTAATGACTGCCATTGCTCATTGACCAACAAAACAGTTGGAGCCGTTCTCGCAGGACCACAGTGTCCTGCATATCTGATAGATGGTACCACCAGCAGAACCTCAGTCACAGCAGGAAAGACACTGAACAAATTGTCAGCAYGATTTACATGCAACTTGTCAACAGCATCTGCCTTGCTGAGCARAAGAATGATGGACAACAGATGTTTCTAGAAATGTTCCCATCTGCCCTATCTGAGTATACATCCTCTGTGGAACAGTGGGTTACCATGGCTTACAAGAGCTCACCCTGGTTTGATTTTTGAACTTTGAACCTCCTTCCTGTGAAATAAAATCTCTCCCAAAGTATAACTTAACCAACATACAATTACTTACTAAGTTATCACTGTGTATTGTTCAGTCTTACTACTACTGCTGCTACAGAAATCTGACATGAATATCCAGAGATGGTTGAATCAAAATGGTGAGTAGTGATTATGGTACTTCCAGGCAGTGTCTATACCATATTTCAGGGATAACCGTGCTTTTGACCTTTTGAACAAGTGCTGCCTAAACTAATACGTGCATAGCAAATAGATAGTTAGTGTCCCTCTAATTTTAATTTAAATATATATATATATATTAAAAAAATCATTTTGTTCTCTTCAGAAGAACAACTTTATTCTTTTCCCAAAACTGGTTTCTATAATACAGATATATAATCATTAGTAAAAAATTCTAACTCGGTTATATATATATACACACACACAAATATACATATATTTATGTATATGTACACATATATATATACATATATATTTACTTATAAGTAGATTTTATCTATACTATTTACTTATAAGTAGATTTTATATACTTATAAGTAGATTATATCTATACACATATAAACACATATGGATAGATATGTATATGTATGAACCTATAAAAAAAAAAGAAAAAGAATCCTGTTTAAAAAAAACTATATTGTTATCATAGGTCATACTTGGAGTCATAGAGAGAATGGTGAAAAATACATGACGGTGAAAAAAGAAAGAGTCATGAACATCTTTTTGAATACTGCCTGTTATGGCTTTACCATAGTCCTCATAACTGCCTAAAGTTTCTCTAAGCCGATTAATATTGTTTTTTTGTCATGTGACAGATATRCAGCACTCTGATATATTTTTATGTATATAGAAAATTAAAATGACACGTGATAAAAATACTAAGTATTCAAGAAAGATAGAACTGAAAGAAAGCATTTTCAAAATATTATCTGGAGATAATAATTCTATGGATCTAGTTAAATTACATGTTTTCTTTGGCGACAGAGTTGATATTGAAAATCCCTTCACCTGCTATCTGTTCCTGTTCAATCAGGTCCAGTTATAGACAGTTTATGAAGCCCAGTCCATAAAGCCCTGATGACTTMAGCATGAAGGGGAAGGAGGGAGAATGGTATGTTATTGAAATCTATTGTGTGTAAAAACTGAATATTTTCAGTGGGAGTATCTTTAATGTCAGTAAAAGTTGAAAAAAGTAAACAAGCATCACAAAAGCTAGTTATGGATAATTATCACTGACTTTAAAAAAATAGAATATTTATTAGGCAAAATGATTCCAATATTCCACAGAATACMTTAAAATTAGACTGTGTCTCTGTAATACACCACCCTGCTCCACTTAAGATTTTTTCTTAGTATGACTTTTTTTACTTGCAATGGAAGTACAAATTTAAGAAACYCCCCTCCTTCTACAGAATATGAGAACAATATTCAGTACTTGATTTTTCTTAGAGAAACACATTTTCACTTACAAGTTTACGAAAACAACAGAGGAGTAAAGGAAACATTTCTGTGAAATAATACTGACATCTACTAGACTGCTTTTAGTAGATGATTGTAAAATAGGTACAGTTTCAAATGAGGGAATGTTAATGTAAAATAAAGCTTTCAATTTATTAAAGGAATCACACTCATTTAGTATTAGCTAAGTAGTTATAGTCTTTAAGAAAAGTAGTCCAAATGTTGCTTCTCATATATTTGCAATAGAGAAGAAGTAATAAATAGCTATTGGAAATCAAGAACATAAGACAAATGCTTTAATCTCAGAATAGAAATAAACTCCTGAGCAATTCATATGTTAACTGGTAGGCAAATAATAACATACCTAGCAAGGTCAAACGAACATACCATTCATTGGAAAATGCATTATAAAGYTATGTAGTAAATGACACTGCTATTTACAAAATCTAATCCTGCATCTCAAAACACATAGCAAGAGTACGATTAATATATTCAAAACAAATTTACTTAAAATTACTGAATGCTTTACTTGGAAGGAGTAAATAATTCACACTTGCCCCCACTGCCTTTAAACACCATCCTCTTGTTTTTGTCTTCATGGACACAGATTACAAAGTACATAGCTASAGCACTTCAGCAGAAAAATATGCTCTGTATTGGGTCTGGCTGCAATGGAGTTAAATTTCTTCATATCAGCCCATGTGGTGCTGTGCTCTGTGGCTAAAACCTGATAACACACCAGTGTTTTGGCTCAACAGTCTTTACACAGCATCAAGGCTTTCTGTCTTCCCACTTTTTGACCCAAAGCAAGCAGGCTCAGGCACAAGAGGTCAGGATGGGACACRGACAGGACAGCTGATCTAAATTGTCTAAAGGGATATTCCAAACCATAAAATGTTGTGCTCAGCAGCAAAAGCTCAGGGAAAGGAGAAGGAAATCAGGACTTTCAAAGCTCTACACTTTTTCCAAGAAACATTTACAGATGCAGAGTCCCTGCTTCCCAGAAGTGGCTGGACATCTGCCTCCTGATGGGAAATAGTGAATCAATTCCTTATTTTGTTTTGCTKGCAAACACAGCTTTTTCATTCCTTATTAAACTGTCATTTTCTCAACCCATGACCTATCACTTTCCTTTGRCTTTCATCCCAGCCCAGTGGAGAGGAGAGTGATCAGGAGGTGGCAAGGGTTTTTGGCCACTGGCCAGGTTCAACTCACTACTCAGGTTAGAATCAGGAAAAATTAGAACTTATATTTTTATCGCTCTATTTTTTTTTTTAATATTTAGTGTATCTTCAGCTTCAACTGAAAATTTTATAGGGCTTAAATCTAAAATCATCAATGCAAGTGCCTCTCTTTATTATATCTAAAAATTTCTCCCTGAGATTAAACTCAATTAAACAACTCGTACCTAAAAGCAATATGCTACATCTGTGCATTAAAATAATAATAAGAAAAAAAAAGGCTTGGGGATCAGTAGGARAAGTTGTGGCTGTTTCATATTTCCATGGGTCCACAAAACATTTGCATTCAATGTTGACCTAATATAGCAGCTAAGAAAAAAATGGAAATTGCTTATTTTTATAGTAAAACTTGGATGGCAAGCAGTTATGTCAGCTATAAATTGGATCCTAGAGTTGCAGATGATGGAAAAATGAAGATAAGTGTGTAAAAAATTAGCACTTCCTTCCGAAGATTATTTCACCTCCTCCTGTCAGCTGCATTTCCTGAGAAAGCATCTCTTGCTCACTTATTATACACTCAATTTAACTACTCACTATATGACAAATCAATGCAAATTGTACTTTTTCTGGCAATACCACTATTTATGATCCATCAGAATATTATTCCAGGATTGACATGGCTGTTGCWTTCATTCAGTTGATGTCATGTTTGGTGCATACTAGATCTAAGATCCTAGACTTACAGAAAGTCTACTTTGGACATAGAAAAGGAGAAATGACAACAAAAGGAGTTGGATGATGGGATAGGAAATGTGTGTGGGAAAACATAAGTTATGTGTAAGAATTAAAACAAAGAACGCAGTAGCTAAAAACAGCCGGAAATGGACATAATTATAAAATATTTCCAACAGCACTTAGCACCACTATCTCTGATCCAAACCAAACRACTACCTACCTACCTACTGGAAACCTAATGAATAAAGATACAAGACTATAAGGGTAAAGAGGGTGGAGTATCTTGCAGTAGGCATTTGAAGGGTTGCTAGTGAGGAACGTTTATTCTGTTTCACCTGATGGCAAAAATGCAAGACCCTTCCAGAACAAAGGCTAAGTGTGTGTGCACTGGTGTTGTGACTGTTCTAGAGATCCTTCCCCAGCTCTCTTCTGTACACAGATGGTGTTCCTCAGCCCTAACTGCTGAACATGACTGACAATCAAACAGATCCATTTTCAGTCCTTTTTACCATTCCTCTTCCTCTGCTTGATTGGCAACCTGATGTGAATCATTACTAGAGTTAATCAATTTGTTGACAGTCTTCCCTTGATAAAAGTTTTTTTCCCTTAAATGGACACAGTTTGTTGGTTAGAATGGAGATCAGCAATGGAGCCTTTACAGCAACAACTCTCTTCTGCTAGCTCTGAACTATCTCTCCMCTTTCTGAGCTCCTTGTAAAGACTRGTCTGAAGAAAAAAGAAACAAAAAAACCAACAACACCAAAAAAMCCCCAGCAAAAMGTGGCAAAAGGCTCCAAGTATTRAATGCAAGTACTAACTCGGTGCACATCCATACAAAGCATTGTTGACAATGGCTCAGAGTCCAGATGGACACCAGTGATGACAGGTGTCCCTCAGGAGTGTGTGTTGGCACCAGTGTTATTTAACATCTTCATWAATGGCATAGACAAAGGGACAAAGTGCACCCTCAGCAAATTTGCAGATGACCCCAAGTTGAGGGGTGTGAGGGGTGCAGCTGACACACCTCAAGCATGGAGTGCCATCCACATCTGGCCAATCTTGAGAATTGTGGCCAAGGAATCATGAGGTTCAAAAGGGTCAAGTGCACCCTGCTGTACCTGGGTCAGGGCAACTGCAGTGTCAGCACAGGCTGGGGAATGGACGAATCCAGAGCAGCTCTGCRMRGACTTGGTGGAGCTGGTRGATGAGAGGCTGGACTGGAACTGGCACTCCCACCCCAGAAACTATATCCTGGATTGCATTAGAAGCATTGTGGCCATCAGGKCAAGGGAGGAGATTCTGCCCCTCTGYTTTTCTCTGATGAGAGYCCACCTGGAGTGCTGTGTCCACTCTGGAGTCCCCAGCACGGGCCTAAAAGAAATCTGAAGAGGAGCTGTTYATAAGGGCATGTASTGATAGAACAATGGGCAGTGGCTTCAAACTGAGAGTAGGTTTMCATTYGATATTTGAAAGAAACTCTACATTGTGAGAGTGGTGAGACACTGGCACAGSTKRCCCAGAGAAGTTGTCAGTGTCCYATTCTTAGAAGTGTTCAAGGCCARGTTAGATGGGGCTTTGAGCAATCTGGGTCACTGCCTATAGCAGGGGAATTGAAACTAGATGATCTKGAAGGTTCCTTCAAACCTTCAATAACTAATAATCTTAATCAGAGTTCATAAACAGATTTCTGCAGTTTTCCACAATATATTCCACTGATATCAAGAAAGATATAAACCAAATCAGGAAAGACACAGAAGACTGCAAAGATCTGCCAAATCCATGAAAGTGCTGATATAGATTAAACGGGCATTTGCTGCATCCTCATATCTCTCAAAAAGATAATGTTAATTTTTAGCTTTTTAAATAAGAGCTAAAATAAATCACTTGTGACTTTTGAAAATGTGGAGTAGAAACATTTCTGACATTTTAGTTTACAGATGAAGTAAACCATCGTGCACAAAATATTTCAATGTATTGTTAAATTGCTCATTTATGTCCATTTGCTAGCCAACAAAACATTTAAAATTATAAAGCAGCATGCAACATTATTAGGTCAAAAAGCATAATTTTCTAGACTGTGTTTTACATGCAGTTTTAAAATCTGTCATGCCTTAACTATCAGTGACCTATCCAATAGCCTGAAAAATTATATGACTGARGTGGTCATGGAAAACTGCACATCTGCATATACAGATCATGATGTCTTTTGATCACTACACTGAACAGTGCAATAAAATTTAATTTCTTTTATTTACAATCGGTTTACCTCAAGTTTGACTGGCGAACTTGAAACTAAAAAGAAGTACATGGTTCATTTACATTTCAATCCAAAGAAGAATTAGGATGGCAGGAGTAAATAATCTTTCGGGAAAGATAATATTGAGTGACAATGYACAGAAATTAGATAAACAAGGCAGAGACAAGAAGAAAAAAGAAAAAGTACATACTATGGCTTAATTCTGCAAAAATTTTGATCCTTTTACTGGACCAAACTGTCAAATGTCAGTCTTTCAACACAACTAAAAATTTATGTTTATGTGCCACTATCTTAAAGAAAATAACAAATTTATAATTTTAAATATTTTTCTGCAAACTCCAGTTACATCCTACCTCAAAGTATTTTAGGATTTCTTCATTTGCTTTTTTGATTTTTTTAATATGGTCTTGACTTTTTAAATAAGTTTGCATTGAGCACTTAAAATTGAGATAGATGATGTTAGTATTCAGACTACCTGCTGAAATGTACTTACACTTAGTATTAAATAAGCTCATTAAATAGTAATGTTCCTCAACACTAGAAACTTTCACTTTTATCAGGTCATTATGAAACCATTCTCCAAATCTTTATGTACACTGCCCCTAGGAAAAAGCTTCTGTCCTTGTCTSTACAGTTCTTATTCCTAGAGTGCTTATCATATTTCAAGTTCAAACACAGAAGTATTYCCTTTTCTAGCCCTAATGTTATTTTGATCTGATATGAGCAGGATGCAATCCTGCTGTGTGAATGTCAGTGTCAGCTGAATTTCAGCTTTTAGGGTTTTGCCATTCTGCCATATATTATCCAATAACTCATTTTATTCCTGARGAAAATTGTAAATTATTCATATTCCTATTGCAGAGTTCTTCAAGTAGCCTTCCAATTTTTTTTTTCTGATATCAGAGAGTTGAGGTTTCCATACTGAATTTCAACAATTATTTTCATTAGTTTTCACAGGCATATTATCAAAATCCCTCTAGTACTCTTTGGGTTTCTCCTTCATAGCTTATAAAAGATGTGCTCTAAGTAACATGACAAAACCAAACAATTCTTCCTCTGCATATCTGTTCTTAAAACTTCCTTTTAATTCTGCTGGTTATTTCTATTGAGCAGAAAACAGCATCCCAACACTAGAAAAAAAGTGAGGCATCAGTTATTCATATACAGTTGTACCAAACASTATTTTAACTTTTTCTTATTTGCTTCCTTAGATTGCCATACCATTACCCAGGCTGCTTTTGGGTTTGCTTTCAATAATGTACAACTGAAATAAAATAGCTCTGACTAAATAAAATTGAGGTGAGTAGCTCTTTCTCCACTGTGAAGTTAAAACCTAGACTCCCTGAAAGTTCTTATCATGTTGCTCTTATTTCATTCACTTATTCTCATTTCAAAAACATTTGTTGAGCATTAAATTTAGCTTGTGTAAAATTTTGCTTGTGTAGTCCCGTCAACTAATGCACAGTATTTTGTCATGTACAAGTTCAGTTCTAAGAGCAGAATCATTCAGGCTTTGATTCAATCAGAAGTGTTCTCCTTTGATTTATTGTATGAAAAAATTCTTGATTACATGGTCTCTTTATGTTCTATGGTATAATTTAASACCTTCAAAGAAGGAAAAAACACTTTAACACTTTATCTACTAGTGCTACTCAGAAGTCTCATTTCTTGTACTGCATTCAGGATTAAARAAAAGAAAATCTTGTTTTTGGTAGTAAATCTCTTGGAAATGGCARAGACAACAGGATTGCCCCTAAGAGTCATCACCTATATCCTGGCAGAAACACCAATTTTAAACATTTTTTTGTGAAACTCAGCATTCCATTAAAGATGCATTTATTTTTAATAATTTCTGTTTATGTCAAGTTGTTTCCTGAAGAAATGAGTTTCAAAGATTAATGATATACAGATCATGTCTATTTTTCCATTYTTTAACGTGTTTTTTAAGTATTTTTTACAAGGTTTTAAAGCAAGTGTGTCCAGTAGTAAATCTTAGAATTTTCCTAGGTCCCAAATGATAATCTTAAATGTAAAATACAGTAAATTATGGTCTTTTTTTCATTTATCTTTGAAACTAATTTCTTCAGCATACTACTTGATATRTGAACAGAAACTGAAAAGCAAACCTTTCCACCAGAAAACTTCATGCATTTAAAACCTTGCTATTCTCTTCTTGATCAAGACTTCTACTTATTAGGCTAAAGAACTTAAATTAGTGCATGCCTACATCAGTTTTCAGTTTCTAACTTCCTCCTTTTTTTTTTCAATATTTCCCAATGGATCTGTATCCTTTGTTGAAAATGCGAGGTTATAAATGTATATCATATTCTGCCAGAACAAGACAAAATGATTGACTCTGGAATAAATTTTGCAATTGAATTCTAGCAAGATATACTGAAGTAATCTCTGTTGAATTAAATTACTTTGTGGGTGGGCATCCTTTTCATCCAGGAAGAGGTAACTTCATTAATAATTTAATAATGAATTATGTAAGCATGTATCTAATTCTGATTTATTAAAAAAAATAACTCCACCTTATTTTTTGTCTTAAAATTTTTCTGGTAGAATTATTTAATTTTTTTTCCACCAACATTCTTGTCTTGGCATACTTACTAAATGCATTTTTATAATGTAGGTATATTAGTTGCATTATAATTTAATTACAAAAATTATCTCTGATTATAGATGTCAAGATGAACATGTTGTATTTCACATGGTGGAGAATGTTTATAACCACAACATTAAAAGCAATTGTTTCCTGGACCTGGATATTCATGAGTTAATTATCAGGATAGTATTTATTCAGAATATACAATGTAAATAGTACATTTTGTACTGCTCTAAGCCTTATTGTGAGCCTAATTGTGTACCAAAGACTTATAAAGTCATTCATATTTCAGTTTYATGTGCACAAATAACTTGTGGTTCTCCTGAGTAAAAAAGTTGTGGATATTTGGAGATATTTTCAGATATTTACTATGAAGCATATTCTACATATGTACTTCTGCAAGCATGACTATCAAAGGGATTTTGTGGTACTCACACCATTTCTATTAAAAACATGACAATTGTTCTTAACCAATTATTTTCACACTTTCAGGGCATGCAWTTTTTTTTTTATTAGAAGTTTTATCTTGTTTAATATTGACAATTTGTGGGTTATTGCTTAATCTATAAATAAAATCTTCTCTCTCACATCACATCTGAGTTTGTACCAAACCATGGAGGAAGGCAAATATTAATAGCTGTAGTCATTTCAATTTTGCTTAGCTATGTTGTATTCATTTCCCCAGTCAACCACTTTCCATCATTTCAATGTGTTCCTTTTACTGAAAATGCCATTGGAGAAATGGTAAGAGTGTGCTTGCAGGTATTCTTCCAGAGCACTACACATTTTTTCATTTAATGAAAAAAATTTTCCTACTTTCTTTTGTGCAAGGTCAACAAGCCTTTAGCTACTGTCTGGAA
This sequence comes from Mixornis gularis, assembly GCA_003546035.1. NCBI lineage: Eukaryota > Metazoa > Chordata > Aves > Passeriformes > Timaliidae > Mixornis > Mixornis gularis. Next base: position 3,582,367 of record QVAJ01000025.1, on the reverse strand, counting down.
AACTAATTCTTCCATGTGACCTTACTAGTGTTACATGCTTTGTTTAGCAACCTTATGAAGGATCATAGAACAAGATCAAAAGGAAAAACAGGTCTATCAACAGTGRGTACATGAAAACAAAAGCTTTAAACCTACACAGAACATAGGTTTTATTTTTTAAGTGCCAACACTCTTAGAATAAAAGAAAACTTTTTGTGATAAATAATTGTATTTCCCTCCTTCTCACTCAAAAGCACTTGGCTTTGTCAAAACAGGAGTTAATAATAAGGTATATATTTGCACTCCTTGAAATTTCTTTCTTCTGCAGCTAATCTGACTGCCTTCTGTGATATATTTGTTTTGTAAAAAATGCATTTCACAAGAAAGTTAGAGTGCACGAAGGATAGCAGCATTGCATCAAGTTGGCTTAACATAAGAAATGCAGAATTCATGCCATTTCATTAGCAATCATGAGACTGAAGCAGGTATCATTAAGTTCTGCTGAGAGCTAATAACCTGCCAGCTAAGAGGGAACACGGGTGTGTGAGTTGTGCATTTTGCTCACATCTCAACTGAAGGAGTACAAACAGTCTGGCATAATATCAGTGTGCAGTAAACATTGCAATGATCACATTCTTGCTGAGAAGATTCAGAGAAAAATGAGTCATCACAGTTCAAGTAAATGGATTAACTCCAAWAAGGGATACTGAAAGCATTATTTTCTTTTAAATATGCCAGAGGTGAAGCTTTTGAGTATCAAGAGTCATTAAATCAAATTAAAATTACTTATCTCATATGAACTGACCTCTAAATCACTACACTGGTTAAAAAAAATAGAATGAAATAAAATAAAAAGAGGTAAAAATCTTAGTGTTAGTTTAGCCTTTTGACTAAGTAGCAATTCAACAAGCCTCAAAGGGCTGTCTTCAGCATCTTTATCATGTAATTGGAAGATGAGGACTAAAGATGAGAATCTTTACTTATTCCTTTTCTCCTGACGGTAACAAGGCAACAAAACTACAAGCTTAAGTGTTGTATTAAGGAAAGAGTTATTCTTGCTTCAAATTTCCAACTACAAAGATATTTTCAAGTTTTTCATTGCAATCTTGACCTTGTTTATTTGCACCTTATAGCAAAGTAGAATATATTATAGTTATTCTTATCTGCTGATTTTTTTTCTCAAGATGATAATGCAGATAACAAAATATTAAAGAAAAATGTCTATGTTCAAGTCACAGCTGGAGGAGAAACATCTAAGCTCTGAGGCCTTTTTAAACTACACCAGAAGTGACATTTTAGAAGASCCCTTTCAAGAGTAATTGCGGGATGTATAAGCTTTGAAACTCAAGCTGCCATGGCCCAAATTGCTGAAAATCTTTAAAGTTGCATATTTTTTTAACATCTCCAAATTTCAAGGAGAAATAAAAAACACATAAAACCAGAAAACCTGGAAACCTGGGATTTAGAAATATGATGGAATGGCAGGGGATTGGATGCATACAATTACTACTAAGTAAACAGTTTTGCTGTCTGAGATGGAAAAACCTACAGTTTAAAACTTTACTCATTGAAAGCTGTGCCATATCCTAAATCAGAACTTCAGTTCTRCCTTCATCTCAGTAATATAATACGGAAGTAGTTGTTTTAATGTCTAGACTGAAACTTTTTTCATCTAAAATTAGTTTATTTAACTTTCATATAAAGTTTTTATTTTCATTTGGTACAGAAGGTTTAAGAAGTCAATGTTTAACCTGGACTCATTTGCTGCTGAAGAGATTACTAGCTGAAATGAATGCAAAAAAAAAGTTTTTACTCTTTGGACAGAATAAAGAATCATATTGTACATGGTGTATTATTGTATGCAAAATTGACATGAGATTTTTTTTTCTTTTCCATGAATTAAAGCTGTATTAGCAATGTTACAGTCACTTACCAGTACATGCCATGCAGTCTGGATACAGCATCTGCATGAACTTGTTAGGTTGTATAATTTTCATCAGTATACTCCTCAGCCATCACAATATATTTGAATACCTTAGTCCATTAGAATGAAATTTTATTTTCATTTAATCATTCAAGAGCAATTCCAATGTAACTGACATTTTATTAACCTGAAAATTTTAGAGCTGAAAAGTGTATTTTATTATGATTAATACTACTAAGAACATAAAAAACCCGTATCACTGACAATTCTSAGATATTTAGTCACTTTGGCAATATTTTTGAATTTTAGGTAAAACAATCAAATACAATGGCAACAAAAATTACTATCAAAAAATCTAAATTTTAACAAATGCAGATTCTGTCCAGTTTGTTAAACCACTACCTGGAATATCCACCATGAAAGGTATGAGGACTGGATTACTGGATTCAAATAGGTAGTTGTGTCTGTATAACCTCTTTGCATATTTGATTGAAAACATTCTTTTTTCTGTTGCATATTTGATTGAAAACATTCTTTTTTCTGTTGCATTCTGACATCATTGACAACTAACAGCACAAGAAAGGAATGTTACCTTAATTTCTAATTTTTAACTGCTGGACAAGGGATGGACAGGTTATTAAATGAATTGTAACAGGCTTAGCTATAATTCAGATTTATTTTAACAATCACAGAAGAAAAAATAATTTTTTATTGTTTGTCCTGAACTGCTTTACAACCCTACAACATGTTGTTTGTTCAAGGAAGGATGGTATCCCTTTGCTTTCTTAGTAAGTCTGGGAGGATCACAATACTGATGAAAATGCTCACTAGAGCATATATATGATCTTTAATAAAATACAACAGGATAGAACAATTTTGCTTATTACATTGTATAAGAGATTTCTTTATAACTCTAGAAGATCACACATTTCATTTTCCAGCTCCTGAAGTACCAATACACTTTCCTTCATTTCTTTCCTACTGTGACATCTGACAGACTCATGCTGTGACCCAACATCACTAATAACTTCTTCCCTCCAGACATTTCTCCTGGGCTACTTCACTTCCACGCATAYGTTTCCATTGCTTCTTTCTGCTCTAACAAACTTCTGATCATCCACTTGTATTAAATTTCAGTTTCTGATATCCAAATTATTTTTTTATTTTTTTATTCTTCTCTCTAAAACCAAGACTATTTATTCCTCTTTTCTTTCCACTTAAAATGTCCCACTCCTATTTTTTTTTCCTCAAATATCTCAATTTCATCTCCTCCTTGTGGTTTCCCCCAAAAGATTTGGACCTTTGCTTCTTTACATGTGCACTTCTCATGGCTTTTCTTTTTTTTTTTAAATTAAAGAATAGAGGCATTTTTTTTTCCACTCCACAGAATTTTAATAATTTTAAGGAAAGACCTAAGCTAGAAAGGTAGTGAACTGGTTTGTCCTATCAAAAGAGAGAAGAAAATGAAACTCTTTACAAAAGAGTGTCAAAATTAAACCAAAAACAAAGCAAAGGAAAATCCCCAAATATTTAAGGTACTGAAGTACTGAAAACTTGTCATAGTTTAGCATAGCTAAGCACCACACAGCCACTCGTTCACTCCCCATCTGGAGGGAGAGAATTGGAAGGAAAAAAGTGAGAAAACTCATGGGATGAGATAAAGACAGTTTAATAGGGAAAGCRAAAGTTGTGCATACGAGCAAAGCGAAACAAGGCATTAATTCAATACCACCCACAGGCAGGCAGGTGTTCAGCCATCCCCAGGAAAACATGGTTCCACCAGGCATAACAGCTGTTTGGAAAAACAAAAAACGTTGCTTTGAATATCATCCCTTTCCTTTTTATTCTTCCCAATGTATATGCTGATATTGATGTCATATGGTCTGGGATATGCCTTGGGTGAGTTGGGGCCACCTGTCCCCAACTCACCCCATAAAGTCTTATGTACCCACAGCCTGACCACTGGTGGGTGGGTTAAGAGGCAGAAAAGGCCTTAACTCATATACAGAGTTTAGTTACTGCTCAGCAGTAAGTAAAGCATCCCTGTGTTATCAACACTTTTTTGAAAAAATTAAAAAAAAAAAAAAAATAGTCCCATGCTATAAATAGCCCCATGCTAAATAGCCCCATGCTATCCCAGCCAAAGCCAGCACAAGAACTTAGAACCTTTTTGTTCCTTGGTCCAGTTCTCCTTGTGGCCATAAACATWCACCAACTTGGAAGAGGAAAAATATTCAACTTTTTTTTCCCCTGCAACTGGATCCATAATGTAATGTAGGATAATTCTCACCAATTCAATAGTTTCCCTTATTTAGTTTTTACAAGAAAAARAAGCATTTATAATTACACTGAGCAAATATATACTGGAAAATTTTAAGCAGCAAATATTTTTTCAACAATTTCACCATTAAAAATCCAACAGACAAATTAAACCCCAGAAGTGCTTTATCTCATACTGTAAAGGAGACAAAACCAAGAAATTATAATTTTATCTCTCAGATGCCCTGAAAAAGAGTCAGCTGTTGCAAGCAAGTTTTTCAGGATCTGCAGATGTTCATCAGAGATTTAGGCATTGTCCTGGGTAAAGCGAAAAAATGAGGTGGAGTTTCTGGCACTATTTAATTCCATACCAGACATATCAGCGCTGACGGTGTGGTTCTGGCAGGAAGTTTCTGGTGTTGGGAAAGGGAGATGCCAGAGCTGAAAGGAGGACACACACTTTTTGCCTGGCCCAGGGTAGAGGACTGGAGACTGTGCCACTTCTGCTGCACTGGAGAGCAGCAGTGGGGCCTGAGCCCTGCTGGACAACACTTTGCCAGAATGGCTCATTATTCAGACAAACTGGCTTCCAGGTTTTGGTTGTTCCCGCKTCCTGTTGTATTTGGACAGGCAGGGGGAAGTTAAGTTGCTGAAGCTTCTCTTTTTGCCATATTGCCTTTGTTGGAGAGGATGCTGGGTGCTGGTTGGGGGAACATTCAGTGGTGAATACCCTCTTCTGGGTAAAACATGCTTTCTCTCTTCTGTACAATAAATTTTTACTCCAATTTATAATCTCTCTTAGTGTCTCTCAGTTACTGGAAGCAGTAGGAAAAAGGGAGCATCTTGAGTGGGCTTAATTTTCCAGACTGGTTTCAAACCACCACAGGTATCTACTGTTTCCTGTTTTCCATGATTGAACTTGCATTACCTTTCTCTTTTCAGGAGACCAGTGGATTTATGAAAACCACTAACTTTAATTACAAAGCCTGGATCACAGGTGATACAACAGTTCACCTGACAGCTAAAGTGAGGCCACATGAAACAAGATATTAATACAATGTTTTTGATTGTTTTTCATATGGAAGCCTTTGAAAAGATGAGCAACAAAAGAAGTTACAGGATGATTATATTCATTGGGACTTTTGTGTGTATRCCTACATTGTGTATTCTGCATCCAAAAATTCCTTTGAAACACCTCAACCAAAAAATAAAATGAACAGGCACCTGAATAGGAACAAGTGTCCTGCCTTATCAAGCACCACTCATTGAAAATTTATTTAATTGCATCTTATATTTACTGCTAATGCTTTACTGCTTATTTGTATTCAGGACTGCCTTTCACAGTGTGTKGAATAGAAAAATCTAACCAGAGATGGAACAGTAGGCAGGTGAAAAATACTTTTCAGTCTATTCTAGATACAACTCTTTCCCTCCTCCCCTTCATAATTATCATATTTCAATGGCATATTAACAACAGYTGAAAATAAATTCCTGAAGAATAAAAAATATTGCTACATTATARCACCATGCATATGCATAGTACTTGCACAGCATTAAAATGTTGAGAAACTCAAAAACAGCTAATCAAGTTATGATGTCATTTATAGGTAGAGGTCTGCTGACATTCAGTGGGGTCGTCATGGGAAAAAAAGATATATGTGGGATTTGGTGCCACATTGAGACATAGAATTGCTGAAGTTCAATGTGCAAAGGTATCAGCTGAGGYAGAGAAACTACTAAACTTTACATGCTTTAATTTACACTCTCAGGTTCATTAATTTTTTATTTTAATTTCATGAAATTGGCTGTAATTCTGAAAAACCTTAAATTTGGCAGACACAAGACACATATGTCACCTTATGTATCTTTGCCTAGAAAAGATGCATGGTGTTCCACTGCACTTCTTACCTCTGTACTTGACACATTAAAAAAGATTAGCACTCTCCTCACCTGAGACAACCTGAGGCAACTAGGAAATTCTCAGAAGCAAGGAAGACCTAAAATCATTGATTTCTGAGAAAGTTCTCTTTTTTTTTTTTAGATAAAACCGAGTTTCTATTCGTAGTGGTTGTAAAGAAACCCTGWAAAGGCATGAAACGAGCTGTTATTGCTGCAGCTGCTGTCAAAACTTAAAAGCCCTGGAATCACTACATAATTTTACTGTTTATAGGAATTGTGAATTGGCTTACATCTAAGAAATGAAGATATGTAATGAGCTTCACAAAACCTAAGAACTTCCAACCCCTCTCTGAGTTCATGGGGGGACATGCTTCTTCCTCATGATGATGCTGAGGGAGCCAAGCACAGGAAGTCTTCCCACCTGCAGGTATCACTTCTGTCCCCATAGAACAGAAAGCTAAAATATCAGGCTGAATTGACTGTGCATCTGAACAGGTTTCTATGGGAACTGAAGAACCACRGTTGACAAAAAACAAAGAAAACAGCATCTGTCAGAGTGAGATGAGTTAATGAGGCAACTGCTGTGACCATGTAGAGATTTAGCCCAGGGACAGAGAGTCCAAGAAGGATCAGGGAGGGGAGAAATTCTTAGGAGACATCCATGTTCAAATAATCGTTGCCAAGAAGTCATAAAATATGCCAGGGCATGAAAAGAAATTACTGCAATTACTGAAACTGTGGAAAGCAGAGGCTGAACAGAAAASCTATTTGCTTAAAGAAGAGATTAATTACAAGTTAGGATGCACAGTCTGTGTACAATTCAGGTTAGGGGAGATGATAATGGTGAGGATAGGAGGGGAAGCAGAAATAAAATAGAGTAAATATAACCAATTCAGAAGGACTGTGTAGTGAACTAATGGGAAGATGTACAATATGAAGAATGAATTGCAAAGAAGAATGTGAGTACATCATTAGCTATTGTATATATTATTTTTATTAAGACTGTCTTGTTGGCAGTCATAGATTGGATCACTGAAGAAAAAATATCTAAGGACTAAAAAAGTTACATCCAATATTTCAAACAAGWGAAAAAGCATTCAGAGACAACTCCCCCCCCCCACCACCAACATGGAAAAAAACCCAACAAAATCTTTATTTTTTAAATTTCATATATCTGGAAAAATTCATAACTCCTTCTAAATATCAGAATTTTCAAATACGATCTTGCATTTTTCTAGCCAAAGATTTGTCTCCTAAAGTAATTTCCTTTGCTATTTTCAGCCTCAGCTTTGTTAACAGACAGAATAAGTTCTCTAAAATGAAAG
>QVAJ01000025.1:3563835-3574441 GCA_003546035.1 Mixornis gularis | reverse complement strand
TGTAACACCTTCAGTGTGGGGGTGGAGAAAGGGGGAAGGGCACAGTGGGGAACCAGTCAGGGGTATGGAGGGGGTGACCCTGTACATAAATGACAATCAATAGAACAAACCAATAATGCAAGGGAGGGAACTCCTTGGATCCTGGCCAATCATTCCACGCTCTCCCTGGARTTTTCCAGACACAGGGTGAGGCCCCGAAGTGACTGACAGGACTCGGGGGTTCCTTAACTGATGATTGACACATTGATGGGGGAAACCATGAAGGGTTAAACATGGGGAACATGGAACAAATCATTATAACTTATATAAGACAGTATAAAACAAGGAATAAATACATACAGAAAACTGATAAAACCAAAAAACACACCACTACAGTTGCCTTCCAGTAACTGAAGGGAGCCTACAAGGAAGATGGAGATTGACTTTTTGCAAGGGCAAGTTGTCATAGGACAAGGGAAATTGCTTCAAATAGAAAGAGGGTAGGTTTAGATTAGATATTTCTATCTATTTTTAAAAAAATCTAATTCTTTACTGTGACGGTGGTGAGAAACTGGCAACTGAAGGCTGCCCAGGGAAGCTGTGGATGACCCGTTCCTAAATATGCTCAAGACCAGGCTGTAGCTCTGAGCAACCTGGACTAGTGAAAACTGCCCCTGTCCATGGCAGGGGGGTTGGGACCAAGTGATTTTAACATCCCTACTAACCCAAACCATTCTAGGATTATGTAATTTTTAAGGTCTCTTTCARCCCAAACCAATCTGTGATTGTATTATTCTATAAAGATTTAGCATTCTAGACTAACCTGTGTTGAAGAAGTATGATTTCTGCTTGAATATGTTTACTCTTTCATTAGCCTTCCCTCATTGAAATTCATCAATGTCTTTTCCTTTTAACATCAATACGTCTTTGAAGACATAATTCGTGGAGCACAGGAAAACAATTTTTAATATATGTAAGAATGATACACATGACCAGATATTTAAACCAGAAAAGACTTTTCTGTTTCTTCTCTTCTCTCAAGGTTTTAAGCAGATTAGTAAAATAAAAACTTGCCACTATTCCTTTACTACACAAAGCTCACAGAGAACTGATACTGGCGGTGTTTTCCTCACATGACAGAGCTATTTTTGTTGTCTTCCTTTTTACTTTGTTACCACTTTAGCTTCAATTCACCTGCCACTTTTCTTGAACAAGAAGAGAGGGAAGGGGAAGATTCTTTCTGAGATGGTAGTCAAGAGTTCTGATATGGCTTTTAAATGAAAGAAAGTGTCATTGAAAGAGCACTCTATGATCAGTAGCCAATACTCAACAAAGTTATTCTGTCAATTGTTGATGATGGGCTTTATCCATCGCTCTAAGGTTAATTACACTGCCTTTGATGAAATGTAAAAAAATAAAAAAAAAAAATTCTAAAGGACATGGTACTAGCAAACAACTCAAAATCTATTTCTTTTGCTGAAATGTCAATAACCTTTCGRGACTTGTATTATTTTTACAGAAACAGAGATGGCATTGCTTTTGAAGGAATAGCTGCTTGATATGTCAATCAAACGAACCTGTTATTGTGTATTAAAAAAAAAAAGTAAAATAAATCATGAGATAGTTGTGTTTTTGCATTATAACTCAGTCAAACTTGTGAAATTGAAGGAAAAATATTGAAGGTATCCATAATGTTTTTGTGTATATTCCAGGATATCTCTTAAAATAACARTTCTAAATCTGAAAAAGGTGGCATTTCTAGCATGAGAAAAAGAAAATGAAAAACAATCTGGTAGAGACTGACTTTTGAAAAAGGAAATAATTGCAACTATGCCAGTGAAATAAAAATGGGATATTAATATTAAAACTTGGGTCTAACCATTTCTTTGCAATAAATATATAGGTCATTTCGCAAAAGAACTTCTACAGTGGAATAAAACCCCAGACACCGGAGAAAAGTACATGGATTGCAAGTATAGTAATGGGATTTGGAGCACATGGGTTATGATGTCATGAGTTCAAATTGAGTTCAATTTAGAATTGGCCAAGTACAGACCTTTTTTGACTTGTGTGCAAAAAAAACATAACAATATCACTTTCATATCACTTTCTACTAGATATTATAATTTATAAAACTCCACATACACTCACACAAAATAAACCCCAAACCAAGTGAAACCACAAAGGCCACACCTGATATAGTGTAGACATCTCACTCAAAGACTTATGCAATGCATAAAAAATGCAGTCTTCTTGAACACACCATGGTCTCGCTATACTGTAAATCTCTTTTAAATGTTGTGAAAAGATCGGCTTTTGAAAAAAACGTTATAGAGGTTATTGTTTTAGAGACAATGTTGCATCAATACTTAGTCCCTATTCTTCACCATCTGATCACCAACATTTCTATGATGTTAAATTCAATGTATTAGTCACTGTTGGATTAAAGACCATAGTTGTTGGAATGAGATAAGCAAGACAGGAATATGCCTGATGACAGCAAGCGGGTTATAAAAAACCATACAAACTCTRTCCAGGTACTGATCAAAACAGAATTTGATGAACACACAGATTGTAATTCCTATTTTTGAAAAGTAAGATGATTTTTAATATAGAAAGGGAAGAGTGAAATCCAAGTATTACACTGTATTAAAAATTCACTGCAATCGAGCTATCAAGGAGTTAATTTTTTGGAGTTGCCGTCTTTATCTGTTGCTTATGATAGGTTCCAAAGACAACACCACTTCTGTTTTAGGCTCTTAAAAGTTTTCCTGGAWAAAGTGAATAGGTGTTATGTATAATTTTAGAGTCTAGATCTCAAGTACAAGCAATCAGCAGCATTATTTGCAATAATAACTGTGTTTTTATTATTCAAATTAGGTACTGAATAGATTGYTTTTTCAAAGATCTTCTAACATTTAACATTAAATCGGCTAGGTAAACAGCAGATACAATCACTACAAATTTACAGAGGTTTGAATGKTTTCTGAGATTCTGGTTAACTTGAGCCTTTGTATCTGAAGCCCTTACATGCTCAGAAGAAAAATGCACCTTAAATTATCAATGCAATTTTCACTCAATCTGTCAGTTGTGGATCTCTTTTTCTTTAATAAGTTGTCTAAAGTATCTTGCAGGCTGTGTTATCCCTCTTTGATGTTACTTCAAGTGTGGAAGATTAAAGTCTAGCTTGAATTTATCACCGATGACATTTCCGTGACTTTGGTCCCTCAATCCTTTATGATGGGAAAATGTCAGAACAAAGTCGTCACAAATTATGTAATGTCACTCTACCTAAGCCACAGTGCCAAATAAGCTGATGAAGCACACTGTTGTGGAGTCTATATCCCTCCATACCGCACATTTACAGCTACACGCCTTTGATTTATAATTCTCCTGAGGTGATGAAATTCAGAAGCGCCAAACCATTTTGGACTGATCGTTCTATTTCCTGACTGATATCTTGATTCTTTAATATACTGGATAACCTCAGTTTCTGAAGTGTAATTCCCTTCTTTGGTCTTTCAAGATTCATTAAGTAAGTTATAGAAACAGGGAGGAATCAAGCAGGAATTAAGGAATAAGTGTTCTCTGTTTGCAAATTTTATGGGGATGCAGTTAAAATTTTAGCTGTCACTTACTATAGTCAACAGAGGGGAGTTTATCATCCAAATGGTGAAGAAGGCAAACAAATTTCTACATTCAGTTTCAAAATCATCAATAGGGAGACAGCTGTAGATAGATGGCTGCTATCAGAGAGGTGAAATAATCATTTTCCACAAACARCATTGCATATTTAATCTAATTCCATAGCCTGACTCTCTGTTCAACTCCTCATAAAAGAAGCCCATGGTTTCTYTGAGCCATATAGGATGGTTTGTTAACTGTTGTGCCTAAATGAGTTATAGAGAATGTATACTTTTCTACTGTATTTCTAAATATTAGTGGAAGTAGTTCTCTGAGAGCAGCAGCATGGCAATAATCTTCCAGAGATGCAATGTGGCAGATCAGAAAAACAAAACCAAAAGTAAAACTAAAGATGCTCATGTGGTGGGCATAAAGAAGAGAGAGATTGTTAGAGACTTGAAGATTAAAAAAAATGGCAACATGGAAGTTCCACTGGCATTCTGGTTGCCTCGGAATGACTTATGACAAATTTATATAAATTGGTCATACACAGATCCTGATTCTTTAAACTATCACAAAGGAATGAGTACTAGGAAAAGCTATTATAAAGGAATAAAGTATTGTGTCCTTTTCCAGCAAAAAATATGGAAGTACCAACAGAAAGAGGATGGGAAAAGAAAGATTGACAGAGATAGTTCTGTGAGTCATTATTCATTTCCTCTTTTTCATGAAACAAACTACCTATCAGAGCTTCCAATATAAAGAAAAACCTTCTGGGGACAGGGAGAACTTCTATTTCAAAATGAGCAATCAAATTATCAGAGTCTCTCCACTGTAAAGCTTTAGTGGATGACTAACTGCAGCCTTCTGCTCATTACTTCTCTCAAAAGATGAATTGAGGTCCTTTGTATTTTCTGGTAACTGAAGTTTCCGTTTTGCCTTTTCTATTTTTAAAAAGTAGTTACAGATGAAGAGAAAATGTGCTGTAGTAATAGAACCACATCAGGAAATATCCTCCTCAGCTGCTGTTCAGAAACATTTGAAATGCCTTCTAATAGAATGCTGCTTGTCCCATAACATTTGTAAGTGACTGTGCTTCAAATGCAAATTTCTTCATTACATTGAATTGCATTAAATTTTATAAGTGCTCTCTGCRCATATCCCCTAAAAACAATTTGCTGAGAAAATAAGATGATGTGGTACAAAGATATGCATCCACTAGATAATACCTGAAAATAGCTTTATAAACATATTTCATTTTAGTTGCTACTTAATGATTTMGTTTTAGTGGGTAGCTTATGGATTCAGCCATTCCAGTGCAATGAACTAGAATCATCTTCAGAGCTAGAAACTTTATTAGTTTGATTATTATGCCAAATATGATGAGAACATGTAGATTTATAAAACCAGAAAAAAAGTTACAGTCCATTGACTATGTCTTTTTTCAGCCTTTAAAGGCATTAATCAGGACATCTCAGCATTGCTAACAGCAGTTCTCTTCCCACAGAGTACCTTTTTGGCAGCAGATAATACTATGCAGGTACTTTCTGACAATATTCAAGTTCTAGCTTTGGGATGAGACAACAAAATTCAGTCTAGAAACCCTCATGCTCATTAAATATTCTTTTACAGCCTAGTCAAAAACCAGAGGTGTTRGAACAGGTTATAAAATCCCAATACCCCTAATAATATCTTACTTGTCTAAATTCACTAGGAATGCAAACAGATAAAGTTGCCCTTGTGGATTCCTTAGAACTACTGTGCATTTCTGCTCATGCCAGCAACTAAACTGCACCTCACACACAACTTTACATAAGGCTACTRGTGAGAAGTGTATTAATTAAATTTAACTCTAGGCTGCATCTTTTTTCTTAGACAAGCCTCTACAACTACACTGCCTTTGAGTTCAAACCTAATTCCCAGTTCAGCTCGTCAACCATTATATGTATACAARAAAAGGTGGATAGCCATTGCACACTTGGACTGCAGAGATCATGCTAATCCAGTAACAAGAAAAATTATATGGGCTTAAAATCAGTTTGACCAGAAGTACTACAGAGGCAGACTAATTTCCTGTGTTTGCCTAAATATTGTCTTTAATTTATTTACAAATACGTATACAAGAACTGACCAATCACACTCCTTTTTCTGTTGCAAAAAGGGTTTAAGAGTCCTCTGTATTTGTCGTCAATAGCATAATTTTGTTATATTAAAAATAAACTACAAACCTAACCATGCAAGCCACCAGCGTATTAATGTTGCTGTGAAAACAATGACAAAASCCCCCATTAATTTATCTTCTAATTGTGCCACTTTGAGGAGCTGGAGTATTTTTGCAATGACAAGCATTGTATTTTTTACAAGTCTTTGAGTACCTATCTGTGTGATAATGGGAAAAAACGCCATTTCTTTCAGAGCTGCAGCACAACAGGCCTTACTTAATTCCATGCTCACTATCTTCCGGAATGTCCTTTCCTCACCCTCCTCCTGTGCCCTAATTCCTAGTTCTCTTTGTTCTGTGGCCAAGTCCTGAAAGCACTGTGAAACAGGCAATAGAACTGATGTTAAGCCAGAAACTGCAAAGAAACAGTACTACTACATTAGCTGCTAGTGTTAGTTTCCATATGGACTTTCTTACTCCTAGACACTTGACTTGTTTCCATGCAGTGCAGCAACTTCTGTGAACTTGCTAATGCAATTTTTGTGCGTGCAGTCTTCCGGAACTAACTCATTTTCCCACGTGAGCACAATAAAAATATTTTAGATCACTTTTCGTAGAAAAAAAACCCCTCTGTGATTTTAATAAAAATAATGTTTTATATATTGACTGACTCAGGATATACTGTGGAATAGATGAGTTCTTTCACATGCAAATTTTTTATCTAGTTACCTTGAGACATAATGCCTTAAAATAATTGAATAAAACCCTGGTTGCTGGGGAGCAATCACTCTGCTTCAGAGTGAGTGGCAATTTCTCAAATATCTAGAGAGAACTGCAACAGGTAGCATATGAAAAACAGATAGAGGTARGAAATTGTTAAGAGGAGACATCTCTTGGATGGGAGTTTATATTTTTATGATAGATGACAGGTGGCACAATGATAGCAACAAGTAATGCCTTTTTTGAGGCAYTAAAATATTGTCATCATGAATGCAGGCTAAACTATTGCTCCTTGATGGCATAGAAGTAAATAATCACAAAGTAGATGCTGTCAAAATCTGCAATTATTCCATGYCCTCAAGTATTCAGAAATGCTGTGCTATGTACAGGACAATGATGAAATTTTAATTATTTAAATCTATTTTTAGACTTTTTCAAATATATTTCTTTCTAAAGCAGAGTTTAGTAATTCAACGTATCCTAAAGAAATTTTTACAGTATTTTAAAGTAAAAACAGACTGCACACAAACCCAGTGCAAAGAGATACCTGTGTTGAAGGTTTACCCTATACCAACAAGATATCCYATACCAATAGCAGGGATATCTTGTTGAACATTTGAGTGTTTCTTGGCATACACCTGTGTATTCTAAAAAACCTCTTCATTTTCCCTCAGGGTCAGGAAATAATTCTGACAGAAAAGAGATCAAAGATGTGGTTGCAGTGACAGGGAGTTTGCACATGTTTCACACCAGTAAACAGAAGACATAACTCCTCCTTTTCTCTTTTTTATAGGTTAGTGCTTGTTTGTATAAGCCAAAGTATTGCTCTTATACTATAGGACAGCATATAAAAGCAGTCTTTAAAGGGAATTCTTGCTAACAAAATTACAGATATTATGGTATTTACAGTTCTGTTATTTGTTTTGGGGTTTTTTTCTCCCTGTTCAGGCATCACCATCACACATAGAAATCTTTCCTGAGAAGAAAATTTTACTGGAGAAACTGAGAATCCATGAGCATTTAGTTTTGTTTTTATAACTTGCTAATTTTCATCACATTTTAGAGGGGCCAAACAAGGTACTTTTAGCAACAAATCTATTACTTTCCGCACCATTTTCGACAATGTGCTTTTTGGTAATTGTACTTATGGAACCCGGATATAGAGAAAAAGCTGGAAAAACAGAGAACACTTTTTTAAAAAATTACTTTGAGAAAAGGCAGTTTCACGTGTGGAGGCAAAGCAAAAACTGAGTACTGAATGATGTAAAGATATTTTGTAAATGTTTTGTTCCCTGAAAACTGTTAAGTATTTTCTCTGAACATTTTGGTGTTTCTTTTTCTCTGCCCTCCAAAAAGTGGTCTGCAATTCTTCTTGAATACAATAATTTTGCACAAAAGCCTGTCAACATTTCAACATACATTCTTTAGACTCCTCGTAGTTATTCTTGGGGAGCCTATAAAAAACATCAATAGCTTCCTGTACCATCACAAAGATCCAGAGTTTACTGATTACAGGAACTGTGGGTTTGATTATTGGAAGTGAATGGAAAATTATACTTTGGACACACAAGTACAAAGGAGTTTGCATGGGATATTACTCCACGAAATGAYGGCAAGTGTAGCAATCAATATCCATTCCAACAACATTTCAGTCACGATGCATTTCTTCAGCTGAAGAGATTCTAGAAAATATGTTCCCTGGTTACCCTGTTTAAAAAGCTGATGTGAATACTATATCTAATTCAAAGAGCATTGCAAACTATATGATTGAATTTTCATTACTGTGTGTGGAATGAATATTGCCAAATACTGATTTTGAAATGCTGGCAATATATTACTCAAATTATCAGTGTCATTTCACATTCACAAATAATCTATAAAGGCAATGTGACAGAAGCCTCACAAAAAGAAACCTTCATTTC
Organism: Mixornis gularis; assembly: GCA_003546035.1. Classification (NCBI taxonomy): domain Eukaryota; kingdom Metazoa; phylum Chordata; class Aves; order Passeriformes; family Timaliidae; genus Mixornis; species Mixornis gularis. The sequence goes on along the minus strand of QVAJ01000025.1, from coordinate 3,566,035 downwards.
AAGTTTTATTCTCCTTTCAGAAAGAAAAAAAAAAAAAAAGAATCAGTTGTTCTGTATCCCAAACTTTGCCTCATTTACTGTCTTTTTCACACACACATACCTTTATTCAGACAAACCTAGTTATGCACAAGAAAAGGAGTAAATATATAGTACATTTTCATTTTATTAAAAAGAACATTAACATTGCTTAAAAAATTAAGAACTTTTYCCCCATTATATCCAAATATATATTTAGACTAGACAAATCCCTAAAAGTTAGAAATTTGTATGTCAAAGATGTGTAAATTAGAAGAAATAACTGAAAGCTCCAATGCAGTTGCTTCACCCTGCCTCACCCTGTCGTTCTTTGGGATGCAATTCCAAAAATGTGATTCATTTGGAGATTTTGATACATGGCTTAACTCTCTTTCAAAAGTTAATAAGCAGCTAAACAGTTTCAGAAAGTGATAGAAAACAAGGATTTCCTCTGACTTTTCCTCTGACTATAAGTTATATACACATTTCAAAGAAAGATATTTCTGATCTGTTTCATAAAATAAAGTTTTAGAAGAGGCTTTTAAGGTCTTTGTCTACAAAATATTTCATTACTACCTTATTTTCATGACTTAACATGGACCTTGGGGGTCTACACCCCCATGCACGCATACCCAGCTAGGGTAGTGGAAGAATTTGGTAGGATAAAGTTAGTGACTAAACTAGGTAATTTGTCCTGAAAGACCTTCTATTTACGTACATGACTAAAACAAAGCTTGCCAAAACCTGCCATCTAGAGGAAAACATTTACACTCCTGTCCCATTCAGACCAAAACTTTAAGGCTGAAAAAATTCTGCATAACTATTGTAGCTCCTTTGTACTCCATGAATTTAAATGCATTGTATTTTCCCTTTGAGTTACAAGTCCCTGATTCTACTTTTTCTGTTTCAGTTTAATAAACCTTGCTGTCGTGTGCAAGGTTAGCAGCGAGTGACCGAGGAAACCGGCAGTGCAATGCCTCTAGGGAATAAAGCCTGGCAGTCAGATGGGCACTGTAGTTAAAGCCAGTACTGAAATACAGAAAACAACTATTATATATAACAAATATATATATTCCCTCTATGAGAGGGAAGGTGGTGTTTCAAGCTGGGTAAGGTAGTTCCAACTAACAAAGCATATTCAGAAGTAAATAGAGAAAAAAATGTAGTACATTAGAAGTACAAAATTAGTTACTTTTTTCACAAGTCCAAAATAAAGTTAGAAATCTGCAAGTTGCTGTTCTTGTGTGCTGTATCTTTTGGTCCAAAGACATAACTATATATATACGTATATATATGAGATTTGAAGAGAGATAGATAAAACAATACTAGGTAAAGCAAGGCATTTCATAAATAGATGTGCTGCTCCCTGAGTACTTCAGTAATTCCTTTAAAGAAAGACACTGTCTTTGGAAGAAGAACTGCAAACTCCTRGTAAAAGGGAGAATATTTTAGGGAAGTAGCTCAACCTCCAGCCTGTCTCTGGCAAGAGAAGAGAGTAATTGCCCTCCTGGAAGTAGGTCATAAGCTGTCTCTTGTCTCCATGAGAAGCAAGGCCTGAATCCATTTACATACTGTTTAGCTGATGGTCTCTCAAAGCATCAATTAACTGTCAATTAACTAAAGAACAAGTATTCTAAATAATTCAGAATGCAGCTGTTTGCCTAGAAATTAGCAGTTTATGCAGTGAAAAAATACTCAAAAAATTTAAATTATGGCAGTATGACACATTGTTACATAATGCCTCTCATTAGCTCCCAAGAATATGAATACAATGTGTTTGGCATATATATCACCTTTCAATAGCTATCAAAAATGAAAGTCTTCTGGATACAGGAATAAATCACTGCAAAATACAGAAATTGTAAGATATTTCTTATTTCAGTGCTTTTAAGCTCAGAATTCTCTCAAAGAAATTTCCTATTGCTTAACCTAAAATGCATTTACTATTAATTAGCCATAAGATAAAATACTACACTATAAAACAGTGGAAAACTAAAGAGACCTGGAAATAAACACCTACTTTGTTTCAGAGTCTTATTCTCAGAATACCTCAAAAAACCCTTAACATTAAAGTTTTTATTTGAATTAAAATTAAAGACTCATCCGATAGTGTTGGCATTGTTTACAGATACATAGTTAACAGAAAACATAGACTGTTTTTAAATAACATGCCATTTTTTTCCTT
>QVAJ01000025.1:3538633-3553909 GCA_003546035.1 Mixornis gularis | reverse complement strand
ATTGCATCACCTCTCATCCTCCTAATTGGTGCTTTTTATCAATTATGTTAATTTCCTAAAACCTATAAATGTGTATTCATCCCTGTAGGGGTGGGCTTTTGTGGACACCTTTCCATAACTGCCCCTGAAGGCCTTCATTAAAGATCCTCTTTTATATTATCTTCTTGCTAAAATTAGAGTTTCATTTATCTAGAGTTTCATTTCCAGGTTGGGAAAMAGGCAACAACTGGTACTACTAAAAGAAGTGGTTAGTTAGGAGTTTCCAAGAACCTGAAATGCAGATATATCTGTAGTGATCAAGATAGATACTGAGCTCTCTAAACATTAATGTTCAAAAATGTATCAATTGTAGCAAACCCAAATCTGAAATTGCAGATTTAATCCCTCGTTTTCAAAGGGGAGAGAAAAGGAAATAATCACAAGTTGTCCTCCTGCCTTTGAGTCAAACTGTCCTCCAGAGAAATAATCATTGGTGATGGTGCACACAGTGAAAAAATGTAGTCTTCACAGTTTTTGTATTAGTATTTGCCATATTATTTACCTTATGTTGGCTCTGTGCCAAGACAAGCACACTTAATTTTTTACTCTTGCAAAACCTAAGCGTTCTGTAATTGTAAAAAAAAAAACCAAGACCAGTAACAGCATTCATTCTCTTGTCATACTATAATCCTTAATTTTCTTCTTTCAAATAAAGTTTAGAAACTGTGTTTATCCTGGACACTTGACATTATTAGTGCAAAAAAAATTATGGAATCATCCTTTACATTTTCACTTCCTTTTTGAAATCCAGTATAATAATAATAATAATAATAATAATAATAATAATAATAATAATAATAATAATAATAATCTTTAGTATCTTTCCTATGACAAGTTTGGCATCTGATTTTTCAGTCCTGGGATACACAAAGACACCAGAAACATGGTGGTGGAGAACAAATGGGATAAATTTGGCCTGAATGAAGAGAAGAAAAATGAGCTCAAAAGAAGCCTGTCCAATGATACACTTGAATTACTTTATGATACATTTCTGAACATCATAGCAAGATTTCAAACACCAAGTTTGAAAAAAACTTTTCTTTTCAAACACCAAGTTTGAAAAAAAAAAAGTGCAGTGTAAAAATGTGTATMTAATGCATGAAAATCTACTGCAGCYATTGCTGTCCAAGTCAGTCTTGTAAACCAAGTCACATGGCCTGTTATTCCAAAAAGAAAAGSAATGTCTCTTCAGGTGTAGTATTTTTATCATTACATACCTGCACCTGCTCAGGCCATTGGAAGTAACTTGGTCACCTGCTGGAAACAAACAACATGGGAAAACACTATTTTTTAGTAATCATTTACTGAAAATTGGGCATGGAAACTTTAGATTTGTTACTACTGTTTCACATATTTGTTTTTCTTGTGGTAAATAGACATWTTTCCCACATCTAAACCACACCATTCTCACATCATCCCAGTGGATATTTTATACAAAGAGAATAATGTTATAAAATTAAATATATGGGTAATTTGAGAGCAGAAAGTGCCCTGCATGTATGTGCCCGTGCACGTGTATGCATATAGAGACGTATACATGTTTTATAACATCAGTGGCAATCTAGAGAAAAAAAAAATGGAAAAAAATGTTATAAGATCCAGATTTGCAGTAATTTGAAAAAATAACATATCTAGGAATTTCTCTTAAATGGTGAATTAAAAGTACTCATTCTGTTCTGAGCAGAMTGATAATGCTTACAAAATTTAATTAACCTTCAGATCATTCTAATTTTATATGACAGCAACTTTAAATGAAGAAAGCTTTACTCAAACCTGGCCGTCCCTGAAAGAGACATGAGGTATTGTAAGATAAGAGCTTTCTTTGGTAACTATGTTCCACACCTTAGTAAAAAGGGGGTGGCTCACTATGGCCAGTAACACACACACACACACACACAAAAAAAAAATTGTTTATATTATTCTCAGTTTATTATTTCAAGAAAAAAAGTTTGAATCTAAACATAAAATCAGGTGATCCTTCCCTCTTGTGTTAAAAAAAAAAACAAAAAACAAAACGTGGAGCCCATAAATGCAGGTGAAATAACTTGGGCAGCAAAATCTGGAAATATTAGCCAAAGCACTTCATTCAACTTGCAATTTTCATATAAGCTAAACTATGTGATTATGAACCTATTTCTAAAAATGAAGTGAATTTTAGACTTAAATTCAGAATAATTTCCAAATGCAGCATGGACAAAYAGAGATAAGAAAAGCATAAAATGTAGATTAGTAGAAAAATTAATCCTACCATTTACYTTGAGAATTTGAATACGCAAAATGGATCCTCAGTTGTTGTTAAACTCAGGAAGGTTTCAACAGAGAGTGTGCAGGAACTGGTCGGTTGAATATCAGAAACCTCTGTGCCATCTACATACCATGCATAAAAAAAAAGGTGGTTCAGCATGAATGTCTTAAAAGCAAAAGCAATTTGTCATATAAATGATGATAAAATTTGGATTGAATTTTCTTCAGCTTAGAGCTAGACTTAGGTATTTTTTTCATATAAAATCTTTCAGTTCACTGGCRTTATTTTGGCTTTATTTTAAGTTAAGACAGCTTGTATCGTAATAGAAAATGCAGATGACACAGTTCAGTTGCCAGCACTTTTCATTAGAAAAAGTAAGCTGTGGACAATGATGTCTGCATCCAAGATAATGCTAGCAGACACCATGTAATCATACAAACAACTAAAATGTAATATTTGTGCCMCATGAAAATTGGTGTTGGATAAACAAAAATCTCTCCCAGTAAAGTTATTTGTGCTTTTTGCTTTGTTTTAATGTTGATAGGCAGTGGGAAGGAGAATAATAATCTAAAAATTCTACTGCTTCCTATTTGAGTATAATTTATTCTTATTRAGCTGTTTCAAAATTACACTAATTTATCATGAGCAGAAGTCAGCCCTGCATGTATATTATTGCAGAAAACTTGCAATTCCATATCTGTCTGGAGAAAATGTCCTTGAATAATTAAACATCTGAACTCTTTGATTGGAGAAAACAATGTCATGAAGGGAAGAGGAGAAGAACAGGTTTTCTGAAACAAAGAAAAATAATAATTGGCAAAGGAAAATATAAGGCTAGTCACAATCTTAAACACCAAAAATGTTCAAATACATAGGCTTTGGGATTTGAATAGTTTATTTTGCTAAATCAAAAYCATACTTTTTTCTAGATGTCTTTGGATTTGCTTCTCACATTACAGTCTTGAGGTTTCAGCATGTTTGATTTGTCCATRTACAATCAAAGATCAAATTATATAAATCCCAATGCAGAATCTGACTACTTAATTTAAAGGAACCACTGTCATTGCCTGAATAATGAATAATAGCCTATAAAGTCAAATTTCTCTTTCTTTTTTTTTCCCCCTTATCAGAGAAATGCAATCTGAACATCTATCAGAACTAATTACAACACACACATATTATTAGCTGTAAGATCACCTGCAAGCCTTAAGCAATGCAATTCTACTCAACTATCCATTAGCTTTTGTTTTTATTGTTGTTTTAAATAATCAAGATTAGCTGGAGCAGACACTGTCACTGACAACAGTTGAAAAGAAAACAAATTACAATAGATTCTTTAACTAATGAATTAATTGAAGCTGACTTCGATGTAATATTGCCATGAGATCTGCCAGCCTGCAGAATGACTGTAAATTATAGATGCCATGGACACAAAACCAATAAATAAATCACACTAGTAAATCAAACTGAGGTAAGTTTGCAATAACAAATTGGGGTTTGGGAAAGAAATACTGAGAACTTTGCCAAATCTACTTTTTGTGGAATATCTTAAAAGCACAGAAATGCATAATGATCTCAAAAAAATAAAATAATCTGCAGACTGCTGTGATTAGAAGGAATTGTTGCTAAAAAAAAATAATTAGTCTTACTGAAGTAACTTGTTCTTCCAGATGCAGCAATAGTGGATACTGTTGTAGGATTACAGACATTGTGCATGCATGAACTCTCCAGTCTCAGGTTTGTTCCAGTATCTTTTGAACCTTCATGTTTCTTTTTAGCTGACTGCGCACCAGCTCAGCCATGAACTGAAAGACATGGTGAATTCTGAAGGCAGGGGTAATATGAAAGGTGCCCAAGCAGTGATCACTTTGATCACAGTTCACACCTTCCTTCTGTCACACAAATAATTTGAAGAAGAACCCAAACATTAAAAATATGTTGTCTCTGCAGAATTAAGGTATTGGTGTACGTGAGTTTATGGATTTTTCACAACTTTTAGGAATTGAATTATCTTTATTAAATGAAATCTATATGACAGYTCCACTCTAACTGTCCAAAGATCACCCAATTTTCCTTACTGAGCCAGTAACAAACAAAAGAATGGGTTTTGCATAGTATGTTGGATGAGAATAAGCARAAGAATTTCTGGAGTTAGTTATCACTTTAATATCAAATTAGGAAGGCGAGAGGYAAAAGTAGATCACGAAACATCGAGGAACAAAGAGCCAAACATAGGCTGAGTACTGAAACTTTCACTACCCTTATTCCCTTCTGTTGCTACAACTATAGCACGTATGGGCTTGGTTTTATGCTCATGTGAAAGCAGCGGGGGCATATGCATTTCAAATATAGTAACAATTTGGATTTTATGGGTGAGGTGTGCACCCTGCCAAAGGAGATACACTTAAGGATTTATAATACATATAGAAATAAAAAAATAATTACATTTATTAGTGATATATATATATACACTACACAGTTTGGAAGATTTAGGAAGAAGTAAAAAAAAAATTCTTTTTTCCTCTGTAAAAAACAAAAATCATTAATACTGAAGTGATAGACAAGGACATAAYTTCCCATTAGATACATCATCAAATAAAAATAGACTGTTATACTTTACTTCACACAAATATGATTTACTGTTTTGTTATACACTAAAAAGAGAGCTCTTCACAGAATATACACAAATTCAGAGATCTACAAAATAACTGAAGATTTGGTCATTTTTGCTTTGGATTATGCTTTTMAATTTTGTCATTTCAGGATATTCTGCTATTTTCTTAATTTATTCTACACCTTAAAAGTTTCTTTAAAAATCTTGGCTTTCCARTTACTTCCTCTTCACTAAAGGGAGACTACATTTTTTTCATGCATTTATTGTCTCCCAAAAAGCCCTTGGCACTTGTAAAAGCTCCATATAACTCCAAACTGYCATTGAATATTGTCACAATTATATATGAATAGTTATTCAGCAAGGAATTTGGAGATCAAGAATAGATCCTTATGACCACATTGACTGATCAAAATTTAGAGAAGCAAATGTCATTTGCATTTGAACAAATATTACCTTTCCTGCACTGTTTGATCAGCGCTTCTAACTAGATGTCAAGCAGCTCATTTTCCTGGACTGACTTTAGGTTAAAGGTATTCTTTCACCCACTCATACAAAATTATGTCTGTAATCTTTACCTCTACTTTTCTTAATTATATGAAGTAAACATATGTCTAGAAGGAAAAAGAAAACCAAAAACTGAGCCTAYACTGAAAGTCATCTTTTACCCGACTCCACCAATCAGTAGAATGTATTAACATGGATTCTTAAAATAGGCAACACCTCACTAAAAGAATTATGAATGTTTGATCAAATGACATTGCTAGGAGCACTTTCAAAAGTCACATTCATATGCTGACCCATGAAAGGTATATATGCAAGAATCTGAGAAAAAAGGCACAGTTGAAAGTAATTATTTTGTAGATTTATGCTGTTAGCAAAGCATTTTGAAAGAGTTAACTAGCTGACAGCTTTTACATCAAAACCTATATTAGGTCTTTTTTATGTTGCAAATGAAAAAAATAGCCCTTATTTTCTTGCTTGCATAATTTTTGTGAACGTATTAAATCTATCACATAAAGAGTCTTGATTTACACGGTTCCATTTTTGTACYGCATTTCTAAAAATCAGATTTATTTTAAAATAAGCTACTTCAGGCCATCTAAATCCATTTATTTATACACAAACAAAAAATCCTAATATGTTTTTTCTGTTCAAGGTTATGCACACATTTTTCTGAAATGCAATTTTGCTTCCCCCTAAGACAGGTGAGTACAGACCAGTAGGTCATTCCTCCTTAATAAATTTTATTTATTACAACTACACTGGCACAGATTGAAACTAAACCTCAAATCCAGTATCAYTCACTGAGGAGAAAATTTTTATCTGAAACAAAATCACAAATTTACAATAAAAGTCTGCTTTAACTTTTCATATATATATAAAATCRGAAATTTACAGAATCAACATCAGATTAGAATTGCACTTCAGCTTCAAATGAATCTGTTCTCAGTTGTTTGAAGGGTTATTCAGAAGGTTCTATTTATGATGAACCTAAAGAACTCTTGGTTTTGAGCTACTCTTGGGACTTTAGGAAATAAGTTTAATTAAAGACTTTGACACCAAAATCCCTCCAAATGAAGGCGCTCAAAGTAAGTATAATTACATATCTTCATTGAAGTGCAAAATAACAGTATTTAAAATTTAATCTCAGCATGCCCTCAGATAAGATGTCTCCCTTTTTAGATCCACCCATGATAAAGTTGCTCCACTCTTTACACTTTTTTGTGTCTCAGTAGTGCCTAAAGTTTTTAGCTTTTATGTATTCTTCATGTATTTGTAGCTTTTTATACTAAGTGTCTACATATAACTTCTAGTGCTTTTCCATCTGTCTTTCCCACAGTGAACAGACACATTGATGCATTCCTAAAATTTAGTTTAGTCTTGCCTATTAGTTCACCAAGGATTTTTATTTTGCACCATGTAATCATAGACATAACAGAGTTAAGGTAGGAGATTGGGCAGAGAGCTCCAATGGGCCAGAACCAAGGGGGGAAATTAATTAACCAACTGCTCCTCTTATGGGATAATATTGGCTAGATATTCTAGCTGCCTAATCTTATAAAATTGTACTAATCTGATTTGGGGTGTGGTTTTTGGCATATGGTGTACCTGAAGGMTTTCAAATAAAGGTTTGCTTCTATATTATCATTCTAACATTGTCTGGAACATTTGTGTTCTATTTCCATTGGCAGGCATCATCAGTTTGCACTTACGGTAATGGTGTTGCTGCCTACCAAGTCACTTACCTTCCCTGGAGCATTTGCTTTCCCTGAAAACAGCTCATTAATCCCCACTTGTGCCCTCTCCTGAGGTTTCAGGCTGAGTCAGAAGACAGTAGTTGGGACAGAGCAACAGGCAGTCTGTCTGCTACCTATGTCCAGATGTTGTGCCCCTTAAAAAATATATAAATAGCAGACAACCCCCTGGGAGAATTAAATAAACAAATACAACCCCAGCCACACTTACAAGACTTTCATGCAGGTTTTTGTTAGGCCTTTGCAGCACAAATTAGACAGAATGATTAGCTTTATTTCAGAATCTCAACATTCAGCAAGGGTATTCTGTCTAACAGGATACAGGCTTCAATTAAAATCATTGCTAACTAATACAGAGTAATCTGAATTATCTCACTGAGTTAAATATCTCTATCAAATATCCTGTGGAAAGTAGCCAAAAGTTGTTTTTTTTCAAATATCTACAAAAGTTAATGTATTTTAGTGCAATCTGTTGACTTTAACATTTTTATTTCTCCTAATTCTTGAATATTATTTTAAGCACCTGAGTTTCAGTTATTCCATCTGTCCCAATATGTATTTTTTGTGTGCAAAAACAGATTTAGACCTAGAGATCACATGATATCCCATGCCGTATCCTAGGTCAAATGTGATATTCCTCATCCCTATCACAGCAAATAAGAATCARTAAAACAAGGCAATACCATTTTATGAAAAAAGTCTCTCCTTCCAAAAAGACATTTTGTTCAAAGTCATGTCAATCACATTAAATGCATCGTGGAAAATGGAATGAAGATCTCAAGATAGGTAAAATGCATTTCCTTCTCATTGGGCAGATGGGACTCATGCTGATTCTATTCACAATAAATTTKTAGACCTTTTAAATAGAATAGATAATATATTGAAAGATGCAATATTGGCCATATATATTGCAGATGTGGAACAAAGCTTCATATTGTAGAAAAGCAATAAAGAAAAGATTGCCACTGTTATTCATGGATATGCTTACATTAAGTGGTGCTGGGCTGTCATGTAAGAATTGAGTCACAGATTCTTCCCATTTTCAGCTTTTTATTCGAAAATCACCAAATAGTCCTGCTTTGTCATCAGAAAAATGGAAAAGAGAACAAAGCTTCTTCAAATATCTTCCTTTGAATTATGACTGTAAACCCAAGGCAGGTGGTCCCGCCTGTACATAGGGAAATATCAAGGAGTTCTGAGGCAACTGTGAGCATCCTCTTCCCACTTTTCCTTCCTGATAACACCCCTCAGCCAGAGCTGCCTATGAATTTCCTCTGCCACAGCAATTGTCCCAAACTAGCCCTTTTTAAAATGAAATTAATTCTGTACAAATTGTCCCTGTAATTTCTAAGTATCATTAYATTCCTTCACTGCAACAACAATGAAGCCATTCCATATATCCCTGAAATGCCTCTGGCTTGTTAGTTAAAGATATGAGGATAGGTAACAAGAGTAATCCCAAAATATGCAAGTGCTTAAAAGAAAGACAACTCAGGCCATTCACAAAATCTGATAATRTACCCATCCAATAACAGCCATATAGAAATTTCAATAGCAATTCACTGTGTARTCATTAAATGGGGTTTTTGCCTTCTCTGTTCCAAGGGAGTCATAAGATTTGCTCATCAATGTATTCTATTTGATTCTTCAAGATAYGAATCTTTAGGACAAAAYATCCTGCATATAATTAGAACCTCCAGGAATATGCTTATTTTAATTGCTATAATCTTATCACTAAAAATAAGGCCAGAGAAAATTTTAAAAAGGTTTCCTCTAATTTTAGTTAAATTATGCTTTCAGAACTGGCATTGTACACTCATAGATATCTGCAGATTTACTTAACTTTKACTTGCGTCAGCTAGAAATATTTTCTGTTTTCATTAAGCATAGTTCCTACTTGTATGACATATGTTACATACTTGGAAATTGAACTAAATTCCTGATTTTTTTCCTTAATTCTGAGGTGGACCCTGAAAGATTTGAAATGACAATAAAATAGGGAAAATATAAAATAAGGAAACAGTTAATTGACTGTTATTTGATATTGATGCATCTATAAGCAGGCTGGAAGCCTATGTATCTGCATTCTGTGTGTCTGAGAAATGCTATTTATGAATTATTAGTGGTATTGGAGCTGTATCAAAATGGCACTGGAAGCAATATCAACATAGTGGAATCTGTATAGCACATGTAGCTGTACAGTGTGTTTCTGTAGGTATTTAACCTCTGTGCAAGACAAATATTCATTTCAAAGACAGATTCACCTCCTGACTGACAAAATATTCCCTCTTTCCCTCCATTGCAAACCAGCTGCTGTCATTCATAGCAGAAGCATCAGCTGTAGCTGTAAACTCTCATCATATCTGGAACATTAAATACGTGGGAGTCTGATTCCCAGTTAGCTGTTGGCTCCTTTTCATTCCTAACTTTAGAGATTYTCTAAATTTTCAGCAGGCAAACCCAAGCATTCCCACACACCAGCTCTTCCTTTAGCTGCCCTTCTGAAATTCTTTTCTTTCCCCAACTGTAATTTTGCTGATGCTTAGTCACAAAACTTACCTAACTCCTACTCAGGATGGCAGTCTGTTTTTATGATGTGAGGGGAATGGGCACTTCATTTTTGACATAATGCAGTCAGAATGTGCTTTTTTGTCAGTAACCCAGCTTTTCTCTTATTATTCATAATACTGCTTGAGTGTTCATCATTGCTAACAGGAAACTGTTTTCACAGCATTTTCCACATTTCTTTCCTAAGTAATGGCAGCAACCAACATGTTGAACATCAGGGATTTTTTATCCGTGTACCTTAAAGCGTGGTCAGCAAAACTGAATTCCRCCTATTACTTGGTATAGCCAGTCACTTGGTATCATGATATCTTTCTATAAGATTGTATTCCAGCTTTTAATTTCATATCACTTGTGAATATTCTCAACTTCACAATACCCTTTACTACAGACAGCTACCCTACATCGTCTGTGAAAAGAGACCAGGTGTTCTTAACACCTTTTTTCACCTGTCATTCATTTATTCTCATGGAAAAAATCCATAAGAAAACATACCCTCCTAAGTAAAAGAGGCTGATATGGCATAAGAGATACATGTAATAAAAATTTTAAAAAATTAATATATCTATTTTTAAATAATCTCATCACTATCTAAATKACTTCCAATGACAATGGCAGTTTTGGGATTCACAGTTTGGTAACTCCTGTCAAATAAAGRATTACATATTTGGTCAAAGAGATGTATTCTTTATTAAAGCTTCTATCTATTTTTCCTATGTAGAAATCAATCAGTTCTGGCCAGTTTATCTACTCTTACTGGTTTAAAATATTAATACTTTTTCTAAAATCTCCGTCTTAAATTCATATATGATGTCTTTCTCTATTACATTTCCTTCTTTTTCAAGGCAATTGGCTTGTAATTCATTTGTACTGAAACACAAAACTGTAATAATGGCAAAAGTCATGTTGGAATCAGAAGCCAGATTGGGATTTACAGAATCAAAATTACTTCAAATATGAATGAAAAGTCTACAATGTATAAATACACTAACTTTTAAAACACATTATATAAAAAAATATTGTGTGTAAAGTTTCTAAGTCAAGCACTCAAAAGTTCAGAAAGGCTAATTTATTTCTACTGCATACACATTTTCCTGTAGCATTTATTATCTGATATGTGACACAGTTTGTGTTTGGGGTTTTTTTAAATGCTCCTGTCTTGTTCCATCTTGTTCAGTTTTTTTCTGTCTTCCATGTTCACTGTCCATCTTTAAGTCTTATTTGAAGTATTTCACTGAACACAAAAAGGACAAAATAACTTCTAAATATTTGCATAATGTTATTATTATACCTTGAGAATTCTTCCTTTACAATACATCTACTTTCACATAACCCTACAAGAAAAAATTATATTATAAACCTTTTATGTTTCTTGAAATATGCATAGGGTGACAAAACATTTTAGAACTCAGCAGCAAGAGGAAATCCAAAGAAAATAAGACTAAATTATTCAATGGTAACAGAAATCTCATTATAGGTTATCTGAAAGTAAAATGTGAGGCACTCAGTATATCTTTTTGTTTTTTCTTTTATTTTAGTTTTGAAGAAGTCTAATTGCATGACTAAAAATTAACATTATCAGCACAGCTGACCAGGTGAAGTTTTACATTGCTTGGGTAAAGGATGGATGGCTTCTTYTCAGTGGATTCCTGATTCCAGCCTTTTTTTTTCTTTTCCAGGTGGAAACTTCTTAGAAGAAAATAAATAAACAAACAGAAGCAAAAGAGCTTAGAAGCATGGATCTGCCTTCTGAAGACTCACAAAATGGATTTATACCACAGATGAACAGTCAGMTGAAAGGAGTTCATCTGAAGTGATAGCTGGTCATTAGTGTTTGTACCGCTCAAAAACTAGTTCCCCAGAATTCCTTCAAATTTCTTAATTGCAAAGAATCAGCAAGTGAAGTCAAGAGTCCAAAGGAAATTATGGACTGGAGTTTATCTCTGCTTTAGAAATATGTAAATTTCAGGAGAGATAATTTCATGGTATATCATAAATGAGTGTCTCAGAGAGAGAAAGAAAARGGTGCAGACTCTTGACAATTTGCATTGTGATTCCTAATGGGACAGTACAAGACTGGAAAGATCTGTGCAAACATTGGAACAAAAGGGCATGACCAAAAGCCTTGCAAAGAATGGCTTTTACTTAAAAATCYTGTAAAATCAAAAATTCAATTTTGGGAAACTGTGAAGAAGACCTTGTCTCTGGAATAATAAACTTCATCCATTGGTTAAAGAAAATATATTTAGAAGTGTCCTCTACTACATCAATCTCTTATCTGTGCCTGAATCTAAATCACAGACATTCAGAGAAGATGATTGACATAACTGAAACCACAGAGTTAAAAGAATGGTGTGTAGACTGTTTACATAAAGTAAATTTTCTCTGATCAGCTGGAAACCATGAAAATTGCCGAAAATTACTTTGTAAACCTATGAGACTCTCTGGCAGCTGTTATCAGTTAAGCTTTAGAACCAACAAGGAGTAAGCCCAAAGAAGACAAATATTTACAGCAGAAGGAGAAAAGGACACAAGGCACTATAAACCAGACAGCTTAACAAAAGTAATTACTGGAAAACTACTATAGAATAGATCTTGGTGGTTTGGGAAGAAATAGGTGCAATGTATTTCAAATACAAGAAAGATTTCCATCCTCTCTTATGAGAATCTCTCAAAGATAATGGARCGGTACATTTAAAATCAAAATCTTAGATTGTGGGAACAAAATTAAGTATGGAAACACTCAAAACTCTCATGAATAATTTTTCTTAACTTCTATGGTTGTATCAGGTAAGGTTCTGCCAGCATAGGTCTTGTAACCTCTGGTATTCAAGGTACTAATGGAAAAGAGAAAGGAGCAGAAAATATTTATGTTTGCAAATGGAAATTCCTAAATTTAAAAAAAAGGATCAAAATGGAACATTATTAGTTTAAAATAGGATGCAACTATACGTAGTTAAGAACAAATAATGATCATTAATTAGCAATGGTGGGAAGTAGATGGCAAGTTTTTTTTAAAAAGATTTTGAAATTAATAACRCAAACTCAACATGAATCAAGATGTAGAATTAAATCATATTACCATACAAAAAATATAGTGTTATATAAGAAGTTGTCTGAACAATCGTCTTTCAAGAAATTTATGTAAAGTTCAGAGGACAAACAATTGGCTATGTTAAGGTCTATTCCAAAGTTTTTTTATCTTTAATTAGCTCCATTTTAATGATGGAAGTTTAAAAAACAGGATTCCCTGAGAAGGAATAGGAAAGTCATTGGAATGTCAGATGAGAATCCCACTCCCTTAGAGAAGCTTTAAAGGATCATCCTTAGAGCAGTGTTGGTCAAATAAATCATCTGCTGAAACCTACCATCTCCTTCCTAAGTTGCACCTTGGTTTCAACAAATGTTTGCAGACTGCTTCAGGTAAAAATAAGCTAATTTTCAAAATTCAATTAGGATATAGAATATGAGATTGGAGRGTGTTATATTCTCCTTTTTGTGTCTGCAGATTTATATAAAAATTAAATGAGAACATTTGCATAGCACCAGAAAAARAAACGGAAACAAAACCAAAACAACACACACCACAAAAACATCTTCCAGAGAGAATCAGTTTCCCATTTTCCTGTTTGCAGAAGGACTTATTTCCCTAGATACTAAAGTTCAGCAAAAATCTACCTTATCACATGCATGATGTTTTTTCTAGGGGAAAATATCTATAACMTCAATGGTTAAGTATTGGTCTGACAACTCCTTGTAAACATGTCATTTTGGGAGCTATCACCTTGCTCCATTTACATAACACTCAGACTACCAGATTAATCTCTGAAGTAAGAATGAGAAAACTTAATAATAGTGAATGTCCAAGACTTGTAGACTGGAGGAATAAGAGAAAGAAAATTAAATGTCAATATTTGTTCATGAAATCATTATGAGAAATTTCTGTGGTAGTCTTTCAGGGTACCTGGTAGCTATTAAAAAACCTTTAAATCAGCTTTAAATGCAGCATATTAAATAATTTATAATACATTTTCAAAATACTTCTCTATGCTTCACTAAAGAGTTAAATAAAATAAAGGGAGATGTATGCAATAGTCTCAGTGAYTCATTTGCCCTGTTATTCTGTCTATGGGTAATTTGAATAAAAAAAGGCATTTAAAAGGTCATTTAAACAATACTTAATCTTATCTAATTTTTTTTTCACTGTTATTTTATGTAAAAAAATAGATTTTTCTTAGGAAAATTTGCTAACCCCAGACATGGCTTGTGAAATATCTATTTCTCTAAGCACACTGCAAAATGCTTTTGAACATTCTTTCACAGTACTGAAGTTTCTAAAGACAGAACTCAGTAGTTTCTAATTGTAAAATTCAGACAGTAATATTTCATAAACATCTATCTCCATTTTGTAAGAGTTAAAACCTACATATCTTGAAAGAACAGGTATTTATGTTACCGTGGGAGACCAAATGATACTCGTGAATTCTCTTTGATCTATTTAATGCAATGTGGTGTTGGTTTTGTTTTTGTTTTCAAAATCAAGACTATTGGCTTCAATTATTCAGATAAGTAAAACATTGTTATGATTAATAGCATAAACATTTCAGTGATTTTTTTTGTCATTATTCTAAATTGGTTACAAAAACTTATTCTTAACAACTGTAGGGCTTTTTCAATTCATACTGAATTATCGGGCTTTCTTTCACTGAACGAAAAGTGGCACAATAGTTTATGCCAGTTCCTACATTTATTATATTTGATTCTTTTAATTCTCAAGACTTACTTATTGAGTTAGAATAGTTAAGTCACAGATACAATTTTTCCCTCCAAACTGGGAAAACTCTGTCCTGTATAAAATAAAATAAATATTCCTAGTTCTTATCAAAATAAACAGAAGGGATGTTCTGATACCTCTGCTTTTGAATCTGAATTACTACTGATAAGAGTAAGATWTGAAAAGTTCTTCCACATAGAAGCTTAATAAAATATTTTTAAATGGATTAGACAAAGGTGTTAATTTTTCATAGGCGATCAATCTTGTGCACCGAAAAATAAAAGTTTGCTCCTTATTATATAACACAAATCTTTGAGTCATTTTAAGCTGTGGGACCACGAAGTGGCACACTTTGGACTTCTTTTGGAAGTCATTCTTTTCACAAAGAAGGTGACTTCTTAAAGTAATAATGACTATGCTGCCACAGCTCAATGAGAATTAGCATCCTTGAAAGAGGTCTAAAGGTAAAGTGGTTCAAAATTAATTACACAGTTCTTTCAAACCATCTTAAACCTTCTTCTAGATTTCTACAATGAACTGCAATTTTCAGCATTGTTTGTCTCCCGCYTCTCAAATACCAGGCATAACTTACACCCTGTTCACTACATTTCTAATTCTTCAAACTCGTTATACATGATGATATTCTTTTCTGAAGCTTTTCCTATTTGACCTTTTATTATATACACTATGGCATATCAATCCAAATCTTCCCTGATGAGAGTTCAAGTTAACCTTGACCATGAGTCTGATGTTGTACACGTGAACTTTGGGAAACACAAAAAAA
>QVAJ01000025.1:3512430-3528483 GCA_003546035.1 Mixornis gularis | reverse complement strand
TTTACAATTCTTACAATTTTAAAAATCATTTCAACCTTATACTATCAGCACCATCATCACATTTCTGTTCCACTGGCACGAGGATAAGTTTCAGACATGCCTGTCTGTCTGGCAAAATCATTTTGCTAGTCATTCTGGGCTTAATGTAGCCTGAAAATAAATAAATAAATAAAATTGAKCTTTTCTACAATTCTGTGTTTGCATTAAAGCATTATTAATTTTGTGGCCTTAGATGGGAAAAATTTCCAAGGACTATGAGATGCACTCTTCTGTGCTAATACAGCAGCAACTGATTTAACCCTCTGAAAACTGTTTTTAAAAATCAAACCATTTTTCAGACCTATACTGTCCACATCACTCAAACTGCAACACAGAAAAGAAACCATAGTTGTATACGAGAGCTAGATCCTAGCTATCCAGCTACATTCAGTCAAGCCTTTCACCAGTGATGCCTCAGGATTTGGCCTGACATTAATATCTGACTGGATTATGTTTACTTGTTTCCAATGAATCCCTTCTCTCCATCGTGTATGTAACTGTTTCTTTGGAATTCTAACCCTTAACTCTAACAGAGTTGGTATGCACAGCAGCAGCTTGATGAACAGTATCTGTTCTACGTGTTGGCTTCTTGTTGTGTGCTTTTCTCTTTCAAGAGGAGTGACCAGACAAGGTAGATGTGAAAAGAGGGAGGTGATATTCCTGGGCTTAATGAATATGCACCAGAGGAGATGTTTCCACGTTGCCAATTACAACAAGCAGTCATTGCACAGGCAGCCAGWCTTCAGTTCATGCAAAGGCATAGCCAGGCTTCTGTGGGGACAGGAAAAACAAATTGAGAGAGGATTTCCTAGAATTTGCAGTAACCCAGACATGTGCTGTACAGACTGAAATTAGGCCTAGAAGCACAGTCCACCTTGCAGTGATCCATGAATAGGCAGGGAGCTGTGTATATAGATGGACCTTTTGTTCTAGTGTGTTACATAATCATCCTACTAGAAATTGCAAATATGGCAGATTATAAACTGAACAATTCCAGGTTTTGTGTCTCAAAATATTTTGGGGCTCCATTGAAGAAGTCAGTACTACCAAAAGCTCTAGAATGATTGATTTGTAAGTTCTGGCTAATGCCTTATTTCTGTTAAACTTATATGGTATATATAGCTACYGAAATGAATAGGTAGCATCATTCACCCACAGCTGCCTCATATTCATCATTCCTTTTTCCRGGAATATACCCAAAAGATAATATTTTGTGCCATACCTGCAGGGAGATGGGCTGGTTCAGCCTAAAGAAGAGATGAGTGAGAGGGGGCCTCATTCAAGTGTATAAGTGTCTGAAGGGAGGCTGTCAAAAGGACAGAGTCAGGCTCTCCTCGGAGGGCCAAGCAATAAGAAAAGAGACAATGGGCAGAAACTGATGCACAGGAAGTTCCTCCTGAACATGAGGAAGAACTTCTTTACTGTGTGGGTGACCAAGCACTGGAGCAGATTGCCTAAAGAGGTGGTGGAGTCTCCAKCACTGGAGATGCTCAAGAACCATCTGAACACAATCCTGTGTCATGTACTCTAGAATGACTCTACCTGAGCAGAGAGGTTGGATTAGATGGCCCACTGTGGTCCTTTCYAACCGGTCCCACTCTGTGACTCTGTGGTTCTGTGACTTACGCATCTATGTCTTAACTGCTCCATTGTCCATACAACTAATTTTTTTCCTTAGATATTTCTGAAGAACCTTATCAAAATTCCTTTTTCCTTCCTGTTATACATACAAAATATACAGATTACATAACTCTTGCAGAAATTTATTTCTAACTGTTCAGTGCAAATCTAAAACTAATTCATGCCTCTAAAGAAAAACAACCTTTCAGCTTCCCCAGCCTTCATAAAGAGCTCACAACCAACAGAAATTCATATTGACTGCAGAAGAAGGAAGGATTTGAGTCCTTGTGAAAGAATTTGAGAAAGCCATACACATCTGGTGGGACAGGAAGGAACAGAGCTAAGGGTTATGGCAGAGACAGAAAACACAGGGCTGGGCATTTATAATGCATGCCAGCATATTCTTTCTATTAAGGACTGAAATTCTTCATGGGCATATYTACTGACTATTCAAGACATCAATACAGGCTACTAGAAAATAGCTCCAAATATAACATGTCATCGTCTAAAGTAACAAGTTGAGATCTGRAAATTACTCATCACATTATTGACCTTTATTATACACTCTGCATTACTCATCTAAGTGGTGAGTATCAATGCACATTTAGTCATTGGAGACAGAATATTTTTATTTGATTTTCACAGCTGAGTGCATCTGTACTTCAGAATTTGTGCTTTTATTTAGGTAAATCATTGGCAACTCCTCCTCAGAACAGAATACCACCACAATTCTCTAACCAGAGCAAGCCAAAATTCAAAGAACGATTCTGTTTGCTCAACCTATGCACTCTGTTGTCTTGGTTTGGAAAGACAGGTGTCTGCCAGGGAAAGCTGGAGCTTACCATGGAATAGAGAATGTAAACCCCCTCCCTCCAAATTATTATAATTTTGCAATTAAGGGGCTTTCAGGCAAAGATATAGGAAYAGGAATAACAATTCTTTACTAGGAGTATTAAAAATACAAATGTAGTAGTACAAAAGAACAAACAAACAACAACAACAACAAAAAAATCCTAGAAACACGGACAGAGTCAGAAATACGACCTGACACCCTGTTGGTCAGTGTGTTGGGAGCAGTCCAAAGAAATCCTCCTGGAGTAACAGATGTGGTTCTGTTGGAGTAGAGATGATGCTGTAGAGAAATCCAGTGGTGGTGAGATGTGTCCAGTCTTTCTCTGGGAATCYAGAGAAAAACAGGCTGTCCTGGTGTTCTGAATTTCAGGTTTTATCCAGGTAGGCATGTTCGGCTCCTCCCACTGGGTGGAACATCTCACAATGGGATGATGTAATTTTATCAGTCATGTGGTGAGCCTTAATGGCCCATTAACAGCAGATATCCCCCTGGAGGTAGGATGGGTCTTGGAAGATATAAAGGACAATGCTCCACCTGGCATTAACAGCTGTTCCATTAACAGAAAGACACCYGCCCCCTTCCCCCAGAAGCCAAGAGATAAAGAAAGAAACAYCTCCCCAGCCAGTTTCAACAGATGGAAAATAGAATACATCTTGCATTGAACCCAAGACACTTTCAAGAAAGGTTACTATTAATTCTCACCTATCTACAAAATGTGCAATCAGCATTTAAGGTCATGGTTTAGAAGCACAAGAGGCAAGAACTCTCAAGGCTGAGAACATTCCTGAGCTACCCTTGTGCATTAAAATGCCTAGTGTCTCAGTAGCTGATTCCACCACACCCCCCCCACCCCAATACCTATGTTTTGATAGTTCTCCAAAATTATTTAATTTTAAGAACTTCTTGTCACATAATCTACATTGCTCTGTTTCTACACTTGCCCATAGAATCTATCCTATTTTAGACATTTTCCTTTTCAACATTACCTAAACCCAAATAATATTATTACCTTGGCTGAAAACAGAAGAGAAATTGCTATTAGAACAGAAAGTACTTTATCTTAGAATTGTTTTTTCTCTAAGGATTCCAAATGTTACAAATGGTGCGGGTGTTTGTGGATTAGAGGGGTTTTTTTGTTGGTGGTAGTTGGTTGGGGTTCTTTGGTTTTTTTTTTTTTGGTTGGTTTTTGTGTCAATTATTTTTTGAGTAGCCAATTATAAGGCCATAAGGTAAAGGACTATAGTTTATCTTCTCTTATTTTTGGTTGCTCACCTGAGCCAATCACCCAGTCTTCTTTTATAGTTAGTGTATCAAARCCACATCTCTAGGACATGTTTCATGACATTTCATTTGCTTCTTTACTCCATGATGAAAACAATCATGCTGAGGAAGTACCCTACTCTTCCATGACTGTAGGACAAATACATGTGATTAATTCAGGTATGTGTATTTTTTTCTCTGGGAACTTGATTCCTAGCTTAAAACATTTTAAGGTGCTCACCAAGAACAGCTAAGCATGTGTTGCTTCATAACCTCTACACTGAAATATAAAATTTATAGGCTTTAAAGAACACAGTGTTAAGTAGTAAGTGCCTGAAAGGCAGGCAGAACATTTTGCCTAACGTGGCTTTCTTTTTCTCTCTCAAAATCTATGGGTTTATTTCTGTCATAATTACAAATATGAAGCTTGCTGTAAAATGATACTGTTTTTAAAACTTCACACTAAAAATTCTTTGCAAGCACAGTGATAGACTTGTTGCTAACAAGCAAATGAGTACTGCAGAAAGAAACAAAAGAGTGTAGTGAGCATTGCAAGAAACAAAAACCTTGCATGTTTTTCTACTGCTTCCCCACTCCCTGTGCAGTACATAAATCTACATTATTTCTTAATGCCCTGTGGTGCTGAATATTGTAGGCTGATGGAACATAATATTGAAAAATTGTCAGACAAAGTAGAACTAAATGATTCTATGAYCTTTCAGTGGCATGACACCACAAGATGGTGAAAAATTTGCATGCAAACTGAAAGGCTTTGTAAAAGTTACTCAAATGTATTAATGTAACATAGTTTTATATTTAAATCTACAATTTCCTTTAAAGAATTCTTCATTGTCTTTCACATCAAAACAAACCCCAAAACACATAAGCATAGAACAATAAAACCCCTAACTAACCTTTGTTAGGAGGTCTGAATAACAAATAAAAAATCCATTTGAAAACTATTTCAGACTCAAAATTCTACATTTTTTATCCTTGTTTAATTATAGTTTGCATTATATTAGAKCAAGAATTTATTTTCATATCTTAAAAGACAGAGGACTTCTGTTTGTTTTTATTAAAAAAAAGCTAGTATACCACTTGTCATTTAAATGAACAAAATAATGAATTGCAAATGGAGAGAACTTAGTGAAGCATGAGACAATTTAGCAAAATATTTATACATGYCACACATTCTTCCTGAAAAGGTTGAGTGTAAATGTGACATTTTGAAATGTGTGAGTAGTGAAAACTAAATCAATCATAAGTAATTTATCACTTAATAATGAAATTTAATGTTTGTCTTCCTTCTCATTCTTATTTTAAAAAGTCTTGTCTCTGTAATGAAATGCTTTGAGTCAGACCATCATATTTTTCCCAGAAAATTATCATTTTTCTTGATTACATCTGACCTGGATAGGAGTCTGTTCTTCTATAATAAAAATATATTTTAATAAAATAATAACCCAGCTTCAGTCATTGATATATCACAATATTTTTATTTAATTCCACARCACTTGGCCCATTTAAACCTTTTCCACTAGGTTTATACTTTGCAGCCATTTTAGGTAACCAGACAAAAAATTGTGGTCTCAAGCTTCACAGTCCCAATCTAAACTTTTCTCCTGCTTGGGCTTTTGCTTTGGAGCATTGGTTAAATCAGAACCAAAGTGAATACATTCTGTGTACTAGTCRAATAGACTATATGTTCACTAATTGATTTTTCTGGATTTTATGTTGTTTGAAGTTTCCCAACTTGTATTCATTTCATGCATGCATCCATATTACCTGCACAAATGTCTTASAGTTTATACATCAATAATATTTAAGGCATCTTGTATTGTTTTTGTACAGAAATCAATTTTCAATTTTGTACAGAAATACTTTCCCTATCTCCATTGTTCCTCCCCATACCCCCCTCCTCCCCTAAAAAAAAAAAAATAAAAAAAAGAAAAATAAAAAAAAGAAAAAAGGAAAATCAAAAACATACCACAACATGATCAGGAATTTAAAGGTTGTGTACACATACTGGATCAATAAGACAAATTATGTTTGTATAAACAAAATTAATTTTAACTACAGTTTTGTTGCCCTGAAACTGTTCTCTGCTAACTCAGTTAGGAAGTTTACATACATGTATGCATGTTCTTGATTAAACATATTATTAAATATGATATCTTCTTCAGGACATGCATTTTGTAAAGGTTTATCTCACAGATCCCTCTGAAGGGAACAGCAATTTTAACATTTCAGCAAACTGCCTTTTCATCAAAGGTGATGGTGGTGTGGAAAACATCCCAGAATACAACTCAGGTGGGGTGAGGACAGCAGCAGCGTGTTTGTTACTGCAGCTAGAGAGAGGACACAGAGCAGCAGCAATGTCACAGTGCTGATATGAATTCTTCCCATATGGGTAAGAGTTTATACACACACGCAGGTTGTACAATCCATTCTGCACCAATACTGTRTCAGACAAGCAGGACATGGTAAATAACAAAAGGATTGGAATCCTCCTGATAAGGAGTACATAGTACAGACTGACAGGAATAATCAACCTCTTTCTGGAGAAATTTGTGCCGGTCTTGTTGGCRAGATCATTAGCTGAAAATGTTTCTTAACTAATGAGATCTGCAAAGACCCCAAGAGAGACCTTCACTCTCTTGCTTCCACAAAGAAAAAGTGTATCAGAGAATAACAGAATGGTTTGAKCTGSAAGGGGCCTTAAACACAGAAGCACTGCGTTACTAATCTTTCCACCAGTGAGCAAGATCATCACTGCATAGGTTTGGCTGCTGCCAGGCATTTAAAATGAATGCACCCTGTGGTCAAACTTATTTTCCTAAGGTAAGAAGGTGCCTTCCATGAAGGTATTGCTCATCACCAAAGTGGGATGCATTTCTATTTGGTCAAGTGGAAGTCATGCAAAACAATAACAGAGGTTTTAGAAAGGTAAAACCCAAAAGTATAGGAGAATCCTATACATTTCCCTCAGACAATATACCAGTTTCATATTAATGTTTGAGCGTTTGAATAACCAGAATTTCTGCTCAGAATGGAATTAAATTATTGACTGTTGGGTTATTCTGGTATGGATAATTTCTTAATGGTAATTCCCTTACTAGGAAGAAAGTTTACTTCCTTAAAGTTTTTATGGGACAGTAAATCCAGTTTATTTTCATTTCAGTTGAAATGCCAGTCTGAACCTRCTGACTGACTCTAAGAATCAGTAATAGCAGGCTGAAGTCCCTTCTGCTATAGCTGCAAGGCCTACTTCTTGAACCTGCCTTTTGCAACACAACAACATCCCTCACCTCCACTGCACATGCATTTTCCTTCTGATCTGTGAACTACAAACAGCTTTATAGGAAGGTGGTTAGATGCTCCAAAATCTGTATGTAGACTGCTTTGATACASTGGGAAGTAATCCCTAAGTCAGCCTTGGGTTCCTTACCCGCTTGACAGATGACATTTCCTGTATCTTTGTCCTTTTCAGAAGGTGCTCAATAGTATGTTGTATTATATCATGCCCACGTGGCAATTCTCTCTGTGAATTATTCAAATATTAAAGACAAAGCTTCTTCCAAACTGAGAAGGCTCAGAAAAACTGATTTTTATGTACAGACTATCAGAGCTCACGTGGCTGAGGGAGAGGCTGTTGCAGCACACAGGAGARCACACAAACTGCTATGGCAGCCTAACAATAGCTGTCCTACTGTCCTTCTGTTCTTTTGAGCATATAGGTACCTACATTTGACATGAACTATCTTTGTAATTTGTACATAGTACTCCCCAAGAAGTCAGGTCTTCAAATAAGATAATGGCTTCAGCATAAAAGTATGAGACAATTTCACATCCAAATGGAAGGATTTCCTATTCAGTTATTGGGTGTGAGGTTTTTTATTTTATTTTTCTTGTTTTTAAATCTTATTAAGGCATTTACTGAATATAAAGGGGCAAGAAAAATTCCTACATGAGAGGAATGTGCAAAAGAGGCAAAATGAAAAAGATCATCAAGTAATGTTGTYAAGGGACATAGTAAAACACAAGGAAGAGAAAAAAATATACATTTGTGTCAAAGCACTGGGAAGTAATAAGCTGTTGTTACTGAGCTACTGAATAGTTTGAGAATACCCAAACTTGGAAGCAAAGTGTTTCCATAGATCCTTAATCCTCTTTAGAAATTACATTTATTTACAAAACTAACTAGGTTATCTACTTCAATTAGTCTCTCTCAGACAGGCATTCTTTACTATCATATATTTATATTAGAGTTTRTGGCAACATTTCCAAATCTAATTTGGCTTTGAATACCAACCAATAGATATAAATAATAATAATTAGAAAACCTTTGAATTTGTTTAAGAGCTATTCACGGTTAAGTGGATTTTTTTGTTTGTTTTGTTTTTAAATACAACTTTGTGGTGATCATTTAAAAATATATATAGACATAAGAGATCCCTTCTAATAATTTATCTGGCATTTTATACTTCCATGAAACATTCCAGGGTGCCCATTACTGTATGATAACAGCATGCATGCTAAACTCAGTGTAGGTGAGCTGTGTTAATATTATGCTTCAGCATCACACCCTGGAGTGTCTTATTGCTTAAATGATRGAAGGGTCAAACATTTACAGCATACCATCATGTTTCACAGAACAGTTTTACATTGCCACTCTCTGTTACATCATCCTTTGAGRAAAAGTGTTTGCAAATTAAAATAACAATCATTTAATTAAAACAGCTTTCTCAAAGTGCTCACCTGCAGCATAATCTTGCAGTTCTCTTTGGGTAAGGTCACATCCTTCACATACAGTGCTGACACATACACATACTGATACATAAATTATGCACCAGTAGAAAATCCTGCAAAACAATTATTTATATATTTTTTTCTTTTTTTATAATATGAAAGGATGGAATATGGCAGAGGCTGACATATTTACTGCAAATATATTAACCTTAAGAAAGAACAGAGCTGCATTGGGCAGGAAACAGAGTTTTGGGTCAGCATCAGTGTCTCATTACACATCTCAGCTGTTTTAGGACACAGACTATCATTKAAACAGTTTGACATGGTGACTCAATCACTTCCTTGGGTAGTCTRTCCCAATACTTGAAAACCCTTCTGGTGAAGAATTTTTTTTTCCTGCTATCCAGTCTAAATCTCCCTARTGCAACTTGATCCATTTCCTTGCTCGTTACTTGGGAAAAGAGACCAACCCCCACCTTGCTACAACCTCCTTTCAGGTAGAGAGTGATAAACATACTTTGTCTTGTTGAAAAATGGACCTCGATGGTCCAGCCTGTCCAGATCCTTCTGCAGAGCCTTCCTACCCTCCAGCAGATCAAAACTCCCAGCCAGCCTTGTGCCATCAGCAAAYTTACCCAGGATGCACTCAATCTCTTCATTCAGGTCATCAGTAAAGCTATTAAACAGGATTAGCCCAAATACTGAGACCTGGGGAACAACACTTGTGACCATCCACTGGCTGGTTCATTCACCATTTTTCTTTGGAATCGACCATTCTGCCATTTTTTTTCCCAGTGAACAATGTATCTGTTCAGGCCACAAACAGCCAATTTGTCCTGGAAAATGCTGTGGGAAACTGTGTCAGAGGCTTTACTAAAGTCCAGGTAGACAACATCCAAAGCCTTTTCCTCATTCACTAAGATGCCTTGTCATAGAGGGAGGACAGGTTGGTCAAGTAGGACCTGCCTTTCCTAAATTCATGCTGGTTGTATCWGTGCCCCTAGCTGTACTGTGCGTGTCATGGAGTGGCACTCAAGATTACATGCTCTGTGACCTTCTCAGGCCTTCTGGCTGAGGTCAGAGTGACAGGTCTGTAGTTTCTTCATGGAAGCTGAAGGCTCCTGGGGGGTCTCTCTATTTCTCTCAGGTTTCCCCTGTTCATGAAACTCTCCTGCACACCRTGATAGAGCACTTTTCTGTAGATTGTGCCAGCACTAGAGCCAACATCCAAAAGGAGGATTTTTGGTATYGCTTGCTCTACTTAACCTGCTTTTGATTAATTCAACTTGTCTATCATGGCAGTTCTATATACCATGAAGACTAAGATTGCTCAAAACATCATACCTCCTGAATACAACTTCCTCTTTTATGTGGACCAACAACCTTTAAGTGGTCATACAGGAATCTATAATGAAAAACTAACTGTAAATTTAAAAATTAGCAACCTAAATGCTCTGATTCTCTCAGCACCTCTGCTCTCMTCCCAGAACAAAACAATTTTCTTCACCTATGGAGAGGGGACACTGCTTCTGCAGGTACCTAGCATTATCCATTTTGTGRTATTGAAACTTTTCTAGAAAACATTGGACCCTTTTCATCAGCCTACTTTTCCTGAAGTTAGATTTTCCTGAAGTAATATTAATCATGTCAAGGTATCCTGCATCTCTGTAGAATTTCTGGAAGGTTGCTAAAGAAGGCTGTAAATACAAACTGCTTCCYAGATGTTCCTGAAACTGACTTTTCTTCTGCAAGTAACACCTTTTCAGCATTAGATTCTCAGCTTGGCCTATAAGAAGCTTCTGAAGTCTGAATACCATTAACAGAAAGCAATCTTACAAAAAACCAAAAAAAACCTCAAAAATTCAAAACCCTAAAAGCACAAAAACCAAAAGCACAAACAAACTTCCTCTATTAGCATGGATTTAAAATTTTAAAAATGGTGTGTATTTTATACAACACTGTGTTTAATGTGTCATTTAAGCGTGGAYATTTTTAATTACTTTTGGGTTTATGTCCTTTATTAGGTATTTCAGTGAAAAGCAATTACACTATGTGTACATATATAAGTAAGAAAAATCCAAAAAGACGAAAAAGAGGAAAAACCTTTTTATTTGACATATCTTTCCGATTCTTCTTTTGATTCCAAACTGGGAGTGTTCAGGGATGCTTCGAATGAACAGACCACAAATGCTGCYGCAGGCTTTCTAAGACAATAAATTATCACTACCATTTTGAAAATAATTCATCAGTAAAATATGATTAATTTTTCACATTTAAAGGAAATACTTCTTTTGCCTGGTACACAGAGATAAAAAGACATTTTACTATTTCTCCTCGTTTTCATCTCTCTCTGAAGGTTAGGCAGGCTACTGCTATGCTGAGACCTGCAGAAACCAGAGTTTCCCTTCTTTTGGCCAATGTGTTCTCTTCTCAAGGAAAGGTTTCAAACAGAAACAAACTGGAATGAAGGTGCTTCAAGCATTGCTCACAAATAAAGTAGATATTTATGAGCAATTCTTATAAACATTTTTCAATAAATTAAATATATATATGTAGACAGTCATATACCACTATAGAGTTGGGTTTTTTCCTAATTTTAATATAGACAACATAAGAAAAGTAATTGCAGCAGTGAATCCAGACTAGTGCCTTCTTCCAATACCATACACACATTTCTTTCCCTCAACAGTTAAAGCTGAGGGCTTCATGCTTTAAACATCTAGCTCTCACTTTGATTTATCCTATTAAAAAAACAAACAAACAAACCAAAACCAAACTATAAGTAATTGCAAATATGCATTTAATCTTTCAAGTGCTTTTTGAAAACTCCCCTTACTTTATCCATTACTTAAGTTCTTCTTTTGCAAATATGCCTCGTGCAATGGTATCAGTGATCCATGACTACACTGCAAAGTAGACTTCCTATGAAGTAAAAAAGATCTTCAGATGCTGGAATTCATGCACTTCTAATTAAACTTTTTAAATTTTTTATAGCATTCAAGAATGAGGACACATTTTAATCAAACAAGTTCATGCTGAAATTTGTACCAGCTAGAAACATTCTTAAATACATCAATCACACTGCCTTTGATGCTATCTTCAAATATATTGCTGTCTTCAAAAAAGCCRTATGACCAATCCTGAATTGCATAAAACCATGGAAGATACATATTTGAGACTTATATTGAAATCATCTATACTTCCTGTGGTGGGTTGACTTTAGCTAGAATCAGGTGTCCCCCAAGCTGCTCTATTACATCCTCTTCTCACCTGGACACAGGAGGGAAATTAAAATGGAAAAAAAAAAACCGAACCTTCGTTTAGGATAAGGAAATTTACTAAAACAAAAATGAAAAATGGCATATGCACAAGCAAAGAAAAAGAGATGAAAGGTTTTAGTCTCCACATCCCATCAGCAAGCTATGTCTGGCCACCCCTGGGAAGCAAGGCTCCTGCATGCATAGCAGTTGCTCTGGAAGGTGAGTGTTGTAAATAACRAGTGCCCTCACTTCCTTCTCTTTCCTTAGCTTTTATATCTGAGCAGATKTCATATGGTACGGAATACCCCTTCAGTTAATTTGGGTCAGCTGGCCTGGTTGTGTCCCCTCCCAGGATCTTGCCCACCCCCAGCCCCTTGATGTGGGGAATGCTAAGAGAGAGCACTGGTGCTGTGCCAGTSCTGCTCAGCAGTACCCAAAACTCTGGTGTGTTATCAACATCTTTCCAGCCACCAATGCAAAGCACAGCACTGTGAGGGCTGTCACAGGAAAATGAACCCCAGCTCAGCCAGACCCAAATACACTTCCTTAATTCAACAGGCAAATCAGTATGACACACCAGGTAATTTTTGAAGTAYTCGTTTTGTCAGCTAGTATTTCAGAGTCAAAATTCCAGATACTTTTTAAGTGGCAAAATGCCAATAATCTCAACAATACTGTTTCCAAATTCTCATTTATATCCTCTTCCACTGTATGTGAGTATCTAATGTATTCTCAAAAGTCCCCTTTCAATCTTTGCTGTCAACATCAATGCTTCTTGAAATAAGAGAATCAGATGATTCTTAGGGTCCATTTCCCACCACAGGAGAAATTTCCAAGCCTTTCACAGAAGCTGAAAATCAAGTTGTGGAGGACAGGCATGAGCATGTTTTGTAACAAACATTCTGAACTGTTGTGACAGGAAAGTTGTGATCAGAAGAGAGGGTCCYGCAGGCACAGGGTAGCACTGTTCTGAGCCAGCTTCCTTTTCTGCCTTAGGACTTGTGCTCATGTGTGTTCCCCCACACCCGACTCACTTCCTGAAAGGCTGAGTACCAAGGGAGGGCAAGAAAGAGAAAATCCCACATCCAATCTTTCAGAAGATTGACTAATATTGACTAATATTTCAGAAGATTGACTTGTCATAGAGAYGTTGAAAAATCTCAAGTCATATTTTCTTTCATACTCAAAGTACTAAATAAGTTCATGTTTAAATGAACATGCTCAAGGTATTTAAGTAAATAAAGAAAGCAATTCTTGGCCTTGAGAAGTTCTTTTGTCATATACCTATTATTAGAATCCTTAATAACAGAGAAAAAGGTAGTCACAACTGGGTCCTAATTTAAAATTTTCTTGATGGAAAGAATGCTTTTTGTCATAGTTAGCCTGAAAATGTAAAATTTGAAATATTATTACTAGGCATCAATCATACAATAAAGCTGAGTTGTGCATGTGAAAATATATACTCAGTACTTCAAAGRACAGATATAGAATTGTATTTAGAGATCTTTTAGAGTGGCAAAAATCATAACAAATATACCAYACGTAAATTGTAACACTGTAACCACAGGGCAGAGAATTAAAAAGACCACARAGTAAATTTAGGAAAAAACTAAATTTTGGATTGCCCCTTTGAAAACATCTGAAGAAAATGTTCCCACTTCATAGCTGGGATTCCTACATCATACTGATAACTACCATTGACAAAGAAGAAGCAATCACGGGTGACCTACTTTGGTGAAAAGCAACATTAGAATGACTTATTTAATACCTTTAATTCTATGTCATTGCAAACCTGCTGCTTCATTCTGTCTTTTCTGTGAGTTTTATAGAGGGAATAATCAAAGCCCTCTTAAGGCCATGCAGAGGAACCTTGACAGGCTAGAGAAATGGACCAACAAGAATCTCATGGATTTCAAGATAAATGCCAGGTGCTGCCCCTGGGCAGGAAGCCCTGGTGCAAAGGCACAGGGTGATGTCTGGGGCCATGTCTGAGGAAAGGGACCTGGGGGCCTCGGCAGACACAATGGGTGTGAGCCTGCAGTGAGGGTTGCCCAGATGGCCAGTAGCACTCTGGAAACCATCCATCAATGCACAGSTAGGACATCAACCAAAAGGATTACCCCCCTCAGTTTAGTGCTTTTGAGAGCACATCTGGATACTATGCCCAGCTGACAAGGACTGACAAACTGGACTGGGTTCAGCAGTGGGCTTCCAAGCACCTTATAGCTGAAGCACTCACCATGTGAGGAGTGGCTGAGGCTCTAGGACATGAACAGCTCAGCTTACCAGAATCTATGAGCAGCTTTTAGTATCTAGGAGGACTGAGAAGATGMAGTCAGACTTTTTAGGGAGGCAAAAGCTGTAGGGTCATATAAACAGTAAGTAGATATGCAAAAATGAATAATAAAATTTCTTACAGGCTTCACATAGTTTTAAGACATCAAAACTTAAAAAAAAAAAAAATTCTGAAATATTACCTTGTATTTTTGCATGCACACATTATTTTTTCCTTTAAAAAGTTGGTATTCTCCCGAAATTATTAATTTTTTTTTCACAGAAAGGACAGTGGCACTAAAAAGCAGAAGGAAGACACAATGCATAAAGATATTCTTCAGTGATTCAAGAAGCAGAAGTAGGCAGTTATTCTCTACACTTTTCATCATGCAATCAGTAGCACTCTTCAGTTTTTCTTACTTCCAAATTTCTTTGTTAACTTTATGCTTGCGCTTCTAGATGCTGATATTTCTTTCCTCCTCAATTTATCTGTGTYGTCCTTTACTCTCAGAAAGTCTTTTATTCCCTCATATCAAATYAACTGATGGTTACTGATGCGGCAACCAGTTTTCTCCCTCTATTTCACAGATAAAATCGAGACAGTCAGAAAGGAATTACTGTGATGCAAGGACAGAAAAGACATTTTGCTGTCTTGATTTGATACCAAAGCCCTCTGCACTTTTTTTCTGAAGATCAAGTAGTTCATTTTAGAAACAGATTTTTTATTTCATAAGTATATTTTTCAAAGGCAGTCAGTTGGCATTGTTGCATTGTTTCATGAAGGTTAGAATTTCAAACCACTGCTTATTAGTGTCATTTTCTCTTGCAGCTCTTTAAAAATATTAATTTAAATGATGTTTAATATGTTATATAAAAAGTGTTTTGAAAGTAGCTCAGAAGTTTTTGTATTTTCTAGCAGGAAAATACTACTGCTTTATAGCCATATAGCCGTATAGCCTATGGCTACACGAACAGAAGAGCAGAGGAAGGTAAACCAATTATAGCAAAATACTTGTGGAAAGTAGATTTCATCATTTTGATTATAAACTTCACAAAAACATTGACTATTCAACCCAGTTTTTAAAGTAGGAACTGTAGTCAACAAAAACTAGCTATTTGAACAGGACAGGCTTCAGAATTGACAATGAGACATCAACAGTTTCAAATTCTCAGCCCAAAATAATCAGGTACCTTAATTTTTTATTAGTTCAAGYCTACTATTGATTTAAATACATTTACTCTGAAATGATGACTTTTTTAACTAAAATAAAAGTACAGTGAATTTATAAGTTCCTTAATAGCTCCCAGCAGAATTCAGGTTTCTGAAGAGCCTTTGTGAATACAGCAAAATTTAGWTTACAGCAATCATTAGAAATGTTGAGAAGCATTATACATTCTCTACTAGCATGTCAAGAAAATGTTTTGTCACAGTCACTGCTGTCACTCAACATGAAGCATTAATGCTTACTTAAAATGACAGGGCTCAGAAATTTGTATGAGTTCTCAGCATTGCTAATGACAGATAAAACTCAGAAGTATTTCATGCACACACTGAATTATGTGACAAAGACATACTAATGAGAGGTAGATGAATATAAAAGAATCCTTTTTAATGCAGCTGAATTTGATGCTGAATTAATGGACAAAACAGACCTGATAATTTTTAAAAATATTTTTGTTTGTTGTTCATTCATTAAGCTGTGACACTGAACAATAAAGTATTTRACTAAGGAAAGCCTAAGTACAGGTTTCATTTGAACTTAAATGGCATGCAAAAAATAGCAGTTCTAGAAAAGATTTGTTCCCTGTGTTTTCACACATTCCCCCTCTTGTAATGTCTCCATGTCTTCTGATGAATGTTTCAGTACATTTATCATTCTACACCACAYATCACCCTGAGACACTCTCCTGTGAGTGACATGGGCTAAGTCACAGCCTGGTGAGCAGTGTTCCTCTTGAATGAGGGACAGCATGTGTCCTGGGTTGTAGTATAGAATA
>QVAJ01000025.1:3479378-3494075 GCA_003546035.1 Mixornis gularis | reverse complement strand
TGTGTAGGAGCTCCATCATTATGGAGAGAGGAGGGTAGCCTAAATTGCTACTGGTGTTACCTGTGGCTTATGTGGCCTCAGTATGCATGAGGTCAGCATGGATTTTTTTCTGAAACCAACAAAATACTGTGGGTTTTTTCTGCTTGGATTTTGTATGATAAATTTAGGATTGGCCAGCTTAGAAGTGCGACAGCTGTGAAATTTACATCAAAGTATTCAAGAAAATGAAATGCAAACAATTTGAAAGGCATAGGATTTTCAGCTACCTTTTAAGAACTCTGTGTTGTTTGCTTTTGACRTCTTTACTTACCATCACATGTTTAAAGACCAATGCCTAGTACACTTCCATGAAAGATTCTTTGTCAAAAGTCAGTATCTCTTCTGTGTCAATCACAGAAAAGATCAGCAGTGCAGAAAAATGTGGGGAAAAATACTGACAACTGTGGAATTTTGGAGAGTCAGTCACAAAGTAAGTAAATATACCCCTATCCATTAAATATTAATAACCACAAAACTAAGTTACAGGAAGATAATTAATCAAGTTATATCAAAATCATGATGAATACAAATATGCATAGTTTAGCTTACCTCAGGGAAATGAGACTGGTTTGTTTTTCTTGAGAATCATCTCCAAGTATAGGAATCTAAGGATGTCATAAAATGGTTCTGAATATAAGCCTAAACCTTGCCTGACTCTTTAGTTATTTCCTCTGATGTAGAATTTTATCATGAATTTATGGAATTCCTTGTTATTTGTGGGTGCTTCCTGGCTGTCCTAGGTCATCCACTTGATAGACTGTTCTCAAGGAAGATGCTGAATATTTTTGATGTTATAATTCCCTACTTTTTGATAGAAAATCACTGTATCACAATAAAAAGCAGATAAAAAAAAGACAAAAMCAAATATTTAGATATCAGCAGTTTGACTTAAACAAGGGATTGCCAAGCAAATCAAAATATAGAAAGCAAGACACAGCAAGAAATTGAGAATATTACTCTGAATAATTGATCATGCTCATAATGTTCTATTGCAGAAACTCTTGTTGGCTGAGGGCAAAGCTGATTTGACTGAATGTTTTCCTGTAGATTGCCTTGTGCTATCTTGACATACAGAAAAAAAAAAAGATAAAAAAAATATTAGTCCAAAAATAAAGTCCTACACTTTTAAATTATTTAAATATTTGTTCTACCCCAGTGGCAAGAGCACCTGTCCCACCTTGGTTGATACTTAGTGGCCCCAGTTGTGGCGGGTACACAAGTACCTTTCTTCCTCTCCCTTCCTGCCCCCCACAGTGGAGGGAATAAGAAGTGCAAATCCCCTTGGTCAGCAGGTTGGACCTCCTGCCAGTGAGAGGTCTCAGCCCAGAGAAGTTTCTGGACCATGACGGTGTACAGTAATGAACCCCAAACCAACCAGGTTATAAGTGGGGCCTCTGACAGAAACCATGTGCAGTTTTCCTTGGAACAGCAGTTCTGTGATGGGAAACCTCCCCRTGGGAGGGGAGACTCAAGGAGACTTCCAGGTACTGAGTGCCTTCATCTCTTTGCCAGGTGAGTGACTGTTTCTAATGGGCATCTGTGAGTGATCCTTTGACCTTTCTGGTGAAATGAACACACCTTCTGGGTACCTCTGAGGGAGCGGCCTCCCAGGCATGGAWGAGTGCAGGTGCACTTTGGGTCATCATTCTTGTCCTTGCAGAACAATACCTCTGACTGGTAACACT
Source organism: Mixornis gularis (assembly GCA_003546035.1). Lineage (NCBI taxonomy): Eukaryota > Metazoa > Chordata > Aves > Passeriformes > Timaliidae > Mixornis > Mixornis gularis. Next base: position 3,492,351 of record QVAJ01000025.1, on the reverse strand, counting down.
GAACTTGTAACTGCTATGGATGGTAACCATAGTTACCCTTCCATTTGTTAGTTTTAGCCATTGGTTTTTGGTTGCAAATTTATGTTTGTTCAAGTGTGTTACCTTTGTGAAGTTTTTTTGTGTATGTGCATGACAATACCCTTTATGTAATGGCAGAAATTTCTTTTAAGGATCCTGCAGCTGAGTGTTACATACATGGAAATAATGCTTTGAACTTCTTTAGAATCAATAAGACAAACTACCATGACAAATTAAACAATTACTACAATTTTGTCCCTTGTCTCACAGGGTCACAAAGTTATCATAGAGATAGAACATGTCTCTTGTGACGAAAGGCTAATAGGGATTGGTATTGTTCAGCCTGAAGAGGAGATGGCAGCCTTCCAGTASCTGAAGGGGGCCCACAAAAAAGCTGGGGAGGATCTTTTTATAAGCCTGTAGTGATAGGACAAGAGGAAAGGGCTTCAAACTAAGAGAATTGTTGAGTTAATGACTGGGACTTCAGTAGTTTGTCATGGCCAAGAAAAGGTGCATTTTGAAAGTCATTTCTTTTCTWGTATAATCAGCTAAGATCTGAACTATTGGTGTTGAAGAGATCACTGTTTTAAAGCTCCAGAAACACTGCTGGTGGAGTAAGAGATTATAGCAGTTTTCTTTATTAGTAGTCTAAGTCAGGAATTTTTGAAGTATACTAACATGTTAAGTACAAACTGAACAGCTACCTCAGGCTACAAGAAGTTCAAAATGATGCTTAGAAGCAATGTCAAAAACACCTTGGAAAGCCTAATTCCTAGAATATCTTGGGAGTGAAAAGAATAACTTGAAAATACTAGAGAAGAAAATGCTTCCAGATGTGACTATCCAGCACAAAGGAGCACACTCCTTGGGTTTTTTATGCATGCTTCACAGTGCAACTACCCAGCAGTCTTGGCCTTGGACKAAGAGGTGATTGCAGTGACTCTGGGTGGAGAATAGCCTTCCAGCCCAAGCTTCTCCAGAAGACTTTGGAATTGACCTTTWCATCATAAAAGCTTTACTGATAAAATTCCTATTGAATGGCACATATATTTGTCTTGTGAAACTATAATTCAAATCATACGGATCAGATTATTATCTGTTTGGAGCTATTARCCATTTGCCAATGCCTAGTGGTGCATTTATTAATTATAAATATAAGCAACAGAAATTCACAAAGGAGCAGCAAATTTCTGATCTGATCATTGTTAGTAGTCTAATCCAGGTTTTGGGGCATTCAGACAATACTGGAAGAAGAGTAAGAAATCCTTGTCTGGGTGAATCTGCAAGACAGATGAAGTTAACCTGCTGCTRAGGTCCTGGATTGTAATGGAAGAATAATATCCTCAGGACAACTTAACTTGTCAGATTTTGCCACTAATCTAAAGGAAAAACTCTGACTTTCCAGAGGGACCTGCACTTTTTCCACTGATGTCTGATGGACTGAGATACTCTAATTGAAAGACAGCAAAGCAGGTTTTGGATATTGGAACAGGACCTCAAGGATTTCCCATTTAGTCATGGATATGTCAGATGTGCTGAGTTGGGTCAAATAAAAATACAGAACTTCTCAAGACGGAAAATGTTATACTAATATATCCCTTTAAAAGAATAGGGAAGGAATATGTGACATGGGGAATTGAACAGAACACAATAATTTATGCCTTTGCAGCCTACCACACCACTCTTGAAAAGGAAGGTGTCAAGGCTTGGGAGGGTGACTAGTAATTTGTATCTTTTATAATGGATCAGCAGTCCTAATAAACAGGCTGTTTTAAAGGGACACATATTAGATGCTACATTTAATCATCTTGTTGGACTGCTTAGTCAGAAGGAGYAGATGGCAAACATAAAACTGTGGTCAGAGACTTTAGTAACATAAATAAAATGGACCTGCTACTGAAGGTGTCACTACCATATACCATATAACACTGAGAAACACTGCAACACTGCCACTTCTCAGTTATTTCCTTTTTTCTTTTTTCTTTTGGTTTGGTTTGGTTTGGTTTGGTTTGGTTTGGATTCGTTTGTTGTTGTTGTTGTTATTGTTCTGGAGATGCCAGTGAGAAGTAGATGATGCCATTAATGCAAAATTATCTTTTTGAAAAGGTCATCTTTCCATTTGAAGTCACTCTCCAAGTCGATTTCTTTGGAATAGTGGTCCAACAGCAGTATTCCCAGTCGTTTCACTGGCATTCCAGGTGAGATTCTAAGCAGCATTCTATTGACTACTTAACAAAACCTACTTAAAACAAATTATAAATGAGAGTTCTAGCTGTCAGATTTCCTGTGAAATTCTGAATTTTCAGTAAGTATGCAATAGTTCTCCATTTTATTTTTTAAACAGATTTTATAAATCCCCTTCTTTCCAAAACGTGCATGTCTGTAGCATACTACATTATACACATTAAAATAAATCTTCTACTTTGATGAATTAGTATTTTCAATCTCATTGTAAGCAATTGCATTGCAAACATTCAAAATCAGAATACTAAAGCATCTGGTAGATGGTAAATCATCTCTATCTGTCTAACAATTACACAAAATGAAAAAGTGGACCTTATCACTGAACTTCCACAGTGTTCTGCATTTCAGTTTCCAGTGGAATTTAGGTTTAGGTTTTTTTCTGTTGTACTCTGCAGTTCTTGAGAGAAGTAGTTATAGGTTTTTATTACCTGTATTTCCTCCAGTCTGAAAGGAATGTGTTGATGTAAAGAATCTGGAAGAGAGGAAAACTCTACTCCTTCTCAAAAAAGTGTCTGATATGCTCAATTCTTTATCTTTTGAAGTCATTTTCAGGTGATTTGCACCAGTGGTCCACCTTTCAGAGTGAATATATTTTATTCTTTCATATTTGTGAATCCAAACACAGAATACTTAAAGATACAGAGCACACTTGTTTCTCAGCAAGAGCAAAAGAAAATTTAAAAAAGGTACTCTTTTGTCTAACACCTCTTTGCCTTTTAGAAGCTGAGTGTGGTGATTATATCCAATTAACATACTTGGTTAATAGAACTAATTATTAACATAAGCCACACTCATATGTACCTTCGCTTCTATTCTATCCAGTTTCTGAGAACCTATGATTGTAGACAGAAAATTAAACAAACTTATTAAAATGTTTAATATTATAAATGAAATGAGTAAGTGGGAACTCCATGCTGCACATATAAACTAAAAAAAAATATCAATATAATATATGATGAACAGGAGATACAGTGGATAATAATTCTTTTGAAGAACTCTAGAAATGAAATGTCTGAGATTTGGAAAGTAAAGAATAAAATATGACAAGATCATGCAGACATGAATATTTACAAATATGAGGTTTTTTAATAATAATAATAAATTAATAATTTATAATAATAATTAATAATAAACAGTAACATCTGTGATGAGTGCTCTGGACTATAAAGAAACAGAAAAAGAAATATTGCTTTGTATTGTACCTAAAAATCTGAAGTATTGCTTAACAATCTCAAAAGAGTTTGGATCTTTAACTGAAGAGATCTTCTAACGGATAAAACTCAAAACATTTTACCCAAACTTGAAATTTTTGTCACAGAACTACTACATATTCCTCTGTAATGTTTGTGAAATGCTGGCTTTCACTTTTATGACTACTACAGACTTCCCACTTTAAACCAGAAATCAAACTGAGTTCTCCAGTCTTGCCCAGTCAGCGACTCAGTAACACTGAATTATGCTGCACTCTCTTTTTCCTTCTTCCTTTCTCCTATGCACCTATTTAATGGTGTATTCCAGCCTCTAGGAGACTTTTATTCACACAGATTTTATCTCCCTCACTGCGGTGGGGAGGAAAGTAATTATTAATCAAATGAATATTTTATTATTTTCTAGACAAACAAAGACAATTTGAAGACAGATAAATGTGTAAATTGGTATTGAAGTAGCATTGCAATGTTTATACCTCAGTCAAAAACTGCCATTCAACAACTTTTTTGCTATCATTAATAATAAGCAAAAAATGTAAGTTTTGAACTCTTGGCTTYTCATTTGATGTGTATGCATATCTCAAGGAAGTGCATAGCTTCTAAAATGGATTCAAAGAACTCCAAACAACAAAACTTGCTGTCCTCTCGGTTGAAGTGTAGCCAACAAACTTGCAAATAAACTACCCTTTAAAAATCTGTTCTGATATCAATTTCATTCTATACCTTGTTTCTACACCTATGATATCGAGAGTGAAGCTCAAAATCTCTAATTGCATCTCAGAGAAAGAGGAGTGCTGCTGATAGTGCTCAAGGCATTTAACATCAAGAATTCTGTGTTCAAAGATTTCACCTGATAATACATCAGAACTACACTGASGTTGTACAACAGTTGCCAACATATTTCTGACAGGTGATTTACTTATTAAAACTCACATGAACAAATAAGAAAATTATTATGCCCTAATTAAAGTCAAATTTCAGTGTAGATTTTTTTATTTACTTTTTCATATTTCTCTTTGTCATGTGAAATGTTTTAAAGTCCTCATCTGCTTGTCTTTGTAAATTTTATATCTTTTTACAGATTACCAAAATTGAAATACAAGCTAATCAGATATGGTAATAGATGTCAAAATAAAATATTTAGTTTCTAGATAATGAGCTCTCAGCATATATGATAGGTAAATGCAATTATAAAATGGGAGAATACAAGAATTACCAATAGCAATTTACATTCTTCAGGCAGACAGTTGTACACCTAGTTATCAGCAAGTAGTTCCATGATTATATTCAGTTTGAAAATGCCTTGCTAGATTTTTAATAGAGTCTCCAAAGCTGATTGAGAACTATTATTTCATTGATTCTTTTTTTTTTTTTTCCCAAAGTGTTAGGAAAAGATTTCTTTATCACTTGTACTAGATTTGCCTGGGATAGACTTAAATTTCTTCATAGCTGCTCATATGGGTCTGTGTTTTGGGTTTGTGTTCTAAAAAGTATTGATAACACACTGATGTTTTATCCATTGCTGAGCACTACTTACACATTGTCAAGGTGTTTTGTATTCTCACACCATCCCACCAGTAAGGAAGCTGGAGGTGCACCAGAAATTGGGACCTTGTGCACTGGAACAGCCGATCCTAACTGACCAAAGGGTTATTCCATACCAGATGATGGTGTCCTGGTTTCATCTGGGATGGAGTTAATTTTCTTCTTAGTAGCTGGTACAGTGCTTTGGCTCAGATTCAGAACAATGTTGATAACACACTGATGTTTTGGTTGMTTTGATGTTTGAGGTTTAAGYAGTGCTTGCTCTGAATAAAAGACTTTTCAGTGTCCCATGTGCACAAGGAGCTGTGAAGGAACATAGGTGGGAGTGCTCCTTTCCTGGAGCTGGCAGTATATCTGCCTGCTGAAAGGAAGTAGTGAATCTTGTTTGGCTTTGCTTGCATATGTGACTTTTGCTTTCCCTATTRAACTGTCTTTATCTCAACCCATGAGTTTTCTCACTTTTACTCTTGCAGTTCTTTCCCCCATCCTTTTGGGCTGAAGTAAGTGTGTTGCTCTGTTAAACCACTTMATYGCCAGATGGGGTTAAACCACGACATCAATTTGTCTATAATTTTTTGGATATTCAAACAGCTAGAAATTGTATGGTCCTGTGCATTTTGCTTTGCCTGTGTTTTTTTTCTCCAGAATCAGAAGCATCACATAGAAATATAAATTTGAATAAGGACATCATTTATTCATGCATATTTATTTAACAATTTTAGTTCACAGTTGATTTTGATCTGATTATCTGGTTGTGCTGCACTTTGCCCTTGAGTACTTAGTGAAAATGCATGTCAGATATCAGAATATAACCAAATATGTCCCAATGGTGTCATAGAGCACACGTAGTCCAGGAAATACAGAATACTGAGACAGAAAAAGCCTGAAAGAGAGTTCACTAAAGGATCTGCTACCCTGCAGAACATCCTGAGAAGACAACATCAGCTTCTTGGAGCAATTTTATAAACCCTGACACAACAGTTGAAATTGTGTGTGTTATCCTAATCTCTTTCTTCTTAAGAGAAATGTCATGACATAATTCTCTCTTACTTGACTTTAACAAAAACATTCTTGATAAGGATAAGGCTATCTGCTCCTCATTTTTGCTGTACTCAATACATGTCACATTTGAAGATTTACGATCCTCATAAAAACCATTACCATCTTCTGTCATTTCAGCTCTTTGTTCTTCCACSTGCACTGCTCCTGTCACCTCTAATGCCAATACAAAATGGCTCATGCAGAATTGGCATGAGGAACCTCGCTACTCAACATCTTTTAAAAGAAGGGAGTGCTCATGAAAACCACAGAAATTCAGCAATAGCAGCACCCAGTACTACTCAAACTGGGGYCCAAGCTGGATTGCAGCAGGCACTTAGGCAATCCAAAGAGAATATGTGCCTGGACAGGACACTTCCTTTGATTTGTGAATAACAGCACACTGTTGCACCAGTCCTTGCTAGGAAAACAGAAACATGGCAAATGCAAGGCAAGAAGTATTTGAATGAAGAACTTCAACACAGAGATTCTGTTGTACTTAAACCGGCCATTTATACAACATGCCCATGTTATTAGTACTAGTTAACTATTAAAACCAAACAAATTAATTGTTTTTATTCCCTAAAAACTGTTATTAATGATATTATTGTGGCTTAGTCTTTTGTTGAATTCTGTTTATTGTTTTGCCAGATGATCTTTCCTTAAGAGACTTTAAGATGATATCTATTACATAATCATTAYTACTGTTGTACTTACATAAATGATTGAAGGTTTGAGAGTGTCATAAAATACTCACAGGGAAGAAAAAGAGTTGCTAACAGTACAGCTTAGATAGACCTAGTGAAGAAAAAGTAGTAAAAGGCATGTAGAAATTTAGCATAAATCAAAATTTTGTGAATACAAATCAATTTTTTTGAGATATATGAGAAAATTTGAACAAACATGATTGTACAAATGATAAAAATACACTTTCTCTGTGGAAATATTTTAATACCTATTGCACATCAGCAGTATCAAAGTTAGATCAGCTCTGAATAAAACATACACCTTGAACAAWTTTTCTTTCAACAGGTATTAAAAATTGTCTGAAGTAAAAGTATTTAAAGCCCCATCTGATATTCTCACACAAATTCTAAAGTACTATATTTATTCAAATGACTTTTCACATAAAAGTTCAAGGAAAAGATAATTTGAAGGATAAAAACCCAGAAAAATTATTTTTAAGTTTGTAATAATTGTGATATATAAACACAATCAGAAGACAAGTAAACAAGCAAAATGCATGTTTGCACTCTAGGTATATATTTACATCTATAAAAAGGCCCAAATATAATTGGCTTAAAAATTGAGGTGCAAGGGAAAGACTATTTGATAAACCATTGTATTATAGCACAAGGATTTTTAAAGTCAAAGCATAATAATCTCTTCCTCTCAAAACATCACATTAAAATCTGGCTGAAGAAATTAATTTCCTGTTTAGATGACAACAAATGCTTTACAAACACCTCAACATTGATTTGCATAGCTTCTGCCAAAGACTTGAGCTTTGTAAACCTCATGAAGATCAACTTCACGGTTAAGCTCAACTTCAAGGTCAAGTGCAAGATCCTGAACCTGGGCGAGGGTAATCCCAGACATGAGTACAGATTGGGAGAACTCACTGAAAGGAGGCCTGAGTAGAAGGACTTTTGGGTTCTGGTGGACAAAAACTTGACATGAGCCAACAATGTGCACTCCCAACCCAGAAAGCCAAAAGTATCCTGGGCTGCATCCAAAGCAACATGGACAGCAGGGCGAGGGAGGGGATTCTGCACCTCTGCTCTGGTGAGACCCCACCTGCAGTGCTGCACCCAGCTCTGGAGTCTCCAGGAYGGGAAGGACATTGGTCTTTTGGAGCAAGTCCAGAGGAGGGACAACAAGATRATCAGAGGACTGGAGTACCTCTCTTACAGGAAAGGCTGAGAGAATTGGGGTTGTTCAGCCTGAAGAAGAGATGGCAGTCTTCCAGAACCTGAAGGTGGCCTATGAGAGAGCTGGTGAGGAGCTCTTTACAAGCAAGGACTGGAAGGCCAAGGGGGAAAGGCTTCAAACTGAAAAAAGTAGGTSTAGATTAAATATTAGTAACAATTTTTTTACTGTGAGGGTGGTGAGGAAGTGGAACACATTGCCCAGAGACGACGTGGATGTCCCATCCATGGAAGTGTTCAAGGGCAGGTTGGATGAGGCTCTGAGCAATTCAGTCTAGTGAAAGATGTCACTGTCCACAGCAGGGAGGTTGGAATTAGTTGATGYCTGAGATCCCTTCCAACCCAAACCATTCTTTAATAAACCCAGCTTAGCTGAAGTTAGAACTGATGAGAATAGTCTAAGAATGAAGAAATGAGGAGACATCTGCATCTGCAGTAATTCAAAGGGCTATTTTTTGGCAATTTAATATTCTTGCAACATATAGTACATTTGATCTGAATGACCAAACTAGATTTTCTGCCTTCTCTATTAATTCTCATTTTGCCTCTTTTAAACAGCATAAAAATGGTTTATCATATGGATAGTTCTGAAATTACATGGAATTTTATAGAGAGGCTAATACTTTTTTAGCTCAATTCACTCACACTTTGTTATCCAAATTATATCAAGGCAAGATAACTCTAAACTAAGATCTGACTCATCATTTGATCAAGTAGTTAAAAACATTGAAGTTTTAAAAGTAGSTATTGCTCAAGAAAACATTAAGATTGATATTTATACTACTATTCCTTTAAAATATAATCATTACACATGAAAGTCAGCTTTTATCTATAACAGATGCAATTTATACTCCAAAAGGAAATTAGTCAAGCTACTAAAATGTACATAGGAAAAGCCATCTGCACAGATAAGGATTTTTTCATTTAAGTGATCACAAAAATGACAGCCCCTGAAGTGTCTTTGTGCACATCAAGAATTATCACAGACTTGTTCAATCATGTTCTGCAATGCTGAACAATATACTTGTTTTTATACGAACCAATAAGATCTATGGCTTGTGTTTAGTACTCATTTTAAAAGGTACTAAAGCAGAGCTAATCATTGCACATAAGATGAAGCGATAGTTTAGGAAGAAAATGTGATGAAATGGTAACAAAAAAGGGCTTTTGTTAACCACAAGGTGATAAGAAAAATACTTCCTCAATAAGTAAGGTATCAATTTGTCAAAACTAAATTATAAGAGCTGTTGAACTGGAACTTAATACATGTCTAATAATAAATGTGACAGGGAAAATAGTCTCTTCTATTAAACTGAGATATGTCAGAAATTTCATTGCTTTTTCAACATTATTGGATGAGTGCAGATAAACAAAATAAATTGCAGAATTTTCTAAGGTTTCCTTAGATTGTTTGCCTATCCCTGCTTCAGTTTTTTACACCTACTCAGCACAATCTTAGTAAACTTTTGACCAATGGGACTATTTTACCCAGCCTTGACAAAGCAATAAAGACTGCAAATGAGAATCAAATTCCCAAGGGCTTTGTAGAGACAGAGCAAACCTCTGCRGTGGGAAATGAAAGAAGAATGCAGTTATCACACATTGTTTGTCAACAGACATTGGCCAAGAGGACATGCTGATCTACAGTGGCAAAGCCGCTCYTGTCCTCTGTCTAATGGTAGATGTTACAAGTTTGAGGGACAGCTAGGATTCAATGAGGAGAAGCGAGGGAAGAAATCCTAGACTCTACTGAGTACCCATTGGAAATGGGGTGTTATTAGTTGAACTGTTTTTAAAGGATGTTCTGTCTGCTAGGRTGTGAATAAACTACAAATGACCTTGACAAAAAAAGGTTTGGGGAAGAAAGAATGCTCTTAGGAGAGCAGAAGATATGGCATCAAAGTGTAAAACACATGAGAGATCCATGTATCTTGAAGTATTACCATATATCAAATACAATAAATTACCTTATTTACTGCTTCCARCAATGGAGGAAGAACACATAACACATTAGGGGGGCAAAAATAGTGAAATTTCAGAAATCCTTTAATATTGTAACTTCATTTGCATTAGTGTCTCACTGTAATTATTCACTTTGATCTTCTTAAACAAGAAATTCAGTTTGAAAATTATGCCTTAGATAAAAAGGCAGTTTTAAAAAAGTGAAGGAAAATAACATGCACACTAGCAAAACSCAAATTCTGAGTAGTGAAAAACTATTCATATACAAAGGAAAATATTACACATTAACCTACTTGAAAGACTGCTTTTAAATCAAGTTGACAGTGGAAAAGTTAYCATCCTCAGTGTTCTACCTATGAAACAGGGATCACTAACTATGMTGAAGTGAAATACAAGGCATATTTAAATTAATTAATATTTAAATACAATACATATTTAAATTTAATTAAAAAAACACCATCTGAAATTTTTAAACATTTCCTTCCAAATTATTCTTTTTAGTTCAGCAAGACAGGAACCAATTTGGGAGAAAGCAATTTTATCACACAAGCCAAAATTCATTCCTGAGTGGAAGTTGCCAAAAAATTATCAGCTGAGATAATTGGTAGGTACTTACCAACTTTCTACTGTCAGTTCTAGCAATGCCAAGTCTGTTAGCAATTTAAATATTTCCTAACATAGGAATCAATCCACTAATTCTAAACACACAAACATCTCCTACAGTTTTATCATAGTAGTCCTAATTGCATTAGATTACATCCAGTTTTCTGAACAGTCATGCATTTCAATATTATATGCAGAAATAATTGATAGAATATTTTCCTGCCTTGAAAATTCATTCATGTTATTAATATATGCAGACAATCCTTTGAAGGAATGTCATTCCCTCTCATTTCCCAATACATTTTGAAAGATTTTTTCTTTTTTTATATATATAGAAGTTTGGGGTCTTTTTCAGTAGGTAGAAGCAACCCTTTGGAATCTATCAACTGGATTGTTGCTACTAAGAAGATCCTTTGATCTGATGGTGGCTAATTCCCACTAGACAGAGAAACAAACAGCCTCCACCTCATTCCAGACCCTATTGTCATGCATAGCCTTTCAAATGTTGCCATGCTCCTTGAGACCTGGAGGTGTAACCTTCTGCTGCCCACAGAGAGGTTTAGATACTTGGCTATCAAGGAACCCGGCCTTGACAAATCTCTGATGTAAAACCAGATGACCTTAGCTCAGGTTTCATTAAAATTTTAAATAGTGAGAAAAAAAAGTCAAAATGTTTGGAGACACATAAGTTAAAACTCCAGACAGAGGCTAAAATTACTGAGAGGGGACCATTAGTAGCTAAAAGATAAAATAGGAAAAGCAAAATCAGGGTATGGTATAAAATGATTTAAATAAATGGGGAGGTTAGCTGGGTCAAGTCATGACCATCACACCTAGTGTCAGACAGCAACTCAGAAGTGTTGAGGACTCTGGAGACAGACCTTCCAATCCAGTCAAATGGATGCAATAAAACCTCTTTAGATAACCTACTGGTGGTGGTGAACATAGAAATGCTTGGCCAAACAGCTCATTAACCAGGGCCAGGAGCAACAGTGGGCAAAGTCAACCCTCCACAAAAARTCCTAAGCTCTACTCACACAAGTGATGTAAAGTGATACAGCCCCACTCACCTCAAAGACATCAGGGTCACCCCCCAACAGCCAGGACAGCCAATGCCACCCTTACAGGGCCGAGGTCCCACAAGCCCCAGATCCTGTCTGCCAGGGTACTGGGAAATTAGCGGGATTATGCTAATCAYGGCAAAAAAAAATTAACACTGGCTCTACTCTTTGTGCAGATCTCACACTTCAGTTCTGTTCTTCAGAAGCATTACAGATTTCTTGTAATCTCAGTGGTGTCATAACTTGACAAGAGCACTGTCTGCTGCCATTTCCTGAGTGGCATCACAGCCAGCATGTTTTTAAACTATGCTTTAAAGCTTGTTTCTTACTAAACCTTTTCACCAAAACAAAATTCCTAGACTTATAACACTTATGGAAGCCTTGTGGAAGGAAAGAGGAAATTAAGTTTTCTCCTTTGAGGCGGGCAGAGCAGAAGTGAATTTGTAGGACTGTAGCTCCTACATTAGGCACAAGATATCCTGAAATATGTCAAAAACACTGTTCATGTGTAGTTTTTTAGCATTTTCAATACCTTCAAGAGCTATTTAAGAGTATTTCGTTTTTATAGTTGAACATCTTAACACAAATGAATTTATATAGTGTAACTAGTATTTTCAAGTGTTTTTAGAGACTATTTTAGTACTGGGAGCTATTGAACAAAAAACAAAAATTGTCACTGAATATAGTTTTTGACAAGTTTAGGGAYTCAAAGCTGCTTTTTGGTACCAGTATCAGGTACAAAATATATTGCTAGGAGTTTAAACCAATGTTCTCTGACCTTACAGTAAATGCAATACCCTTTTATCTCTGGGTACCTTGTTGAAAATTCATCTATGACTTCAGTACCTCTAACAAAATCTCTGAACAACCATCACCACAAACCGACTTTGAAACTAGTTTGCAACAAATCTCAAATTACAATTTAATAGATATCCCAACAAATAAACAAACTATCTGCCCACAGTAAGCTATATAGAAACTCTTAGTACTAGGGAGGTGATAAGTGCAGCATTTTAGGTGTTTCAAAGATGCTCTGTTTACAAACATCTTTGTAATGAGTTTTATAAAGAGTCTTGAAGGCTAAAATAAACATTTTACAAAACAGGTCTCCTAACRCTGAATCTTTACTAAAAATATGCTTGACAGACACTGACCACAATTTTTTAATTACTTTTCAGTGTAGTGCATGGCAAGGGGCTGGCKCTGSGGCMKTGCCGGGGCTGCCCGGGCCGGCCCCAGTTGGTGCCGGCGGCTGCAGCGGCCCCAGCGCAGGGCCCGGCTGAGCCCCTCAGCCACGGGCGGGCGGGCGAGAGCCCCGGGGAAAGCCTGGGCAAGGGAGGGCAAAACGCTGCCCGGCAGCCAGGGC
>QVAJ01000025.1:3467351-3479108 GCA_003546035.1 Mixornis gularis | reverse complement strand
GCCTCCAATTTCCCACCCCCGCCCCGCGCTGCTCACTGGAGGGGAGGAGGTAGAAGAGCCAGAAATGTACGAGTGAAGTTGAGTTTGGGAAGACAGGAGTACAGTGGGCTAAGGTGTGGGGGGTTTCGTTCGTTTGTTTGTTTGTTTTTTGGTTGTTTTGGGTTTTTGTTGTTGTTATTTTGGTGTTTTGTTTTTTGATTTTTTGTGGGTTTTTTTTCTTTGTTTCATACGATCCAGCTCTAGTTTAATAGGTAATACCATTTTTTTTTTCTTCCAAATTGAGTCTGTTTTATCAGTAATGGTAAGTGGTGAGTTTCCAGTCTTAATCTTGGCATATTATCTTTTCAATCCTCTGGTTCTGGAGAGGAACTGAGAGAGTTCTTGGGTGGGATCTCAGTGATGGCCAAGGTCAACCCACCACATCAACAAAGCTGACTACAAGGCAGTAATGTTTTTGCACARACAATGCATTGCAGTCCATTCTCATAGTCTGGGCTGCCACAATCACACAGAAATTTCATAAAGCTAAGTAAAATGAACTCTGACCTTTTTCCCTCTCTGATCTCACCAAAAAAAAAAATAGAATTTGTAATAATTCAAAGCTGATGTATAACATATCTAATTCAGGTACTGTATAAGGCAATGGCTTAAGGGCTATAAGACTGAAAACTTTCAAGTGTTCTCAGCATTAGCAAGTAATTTCCAGGAGGCTATTTCTAGGGAATTTAACAACCATAAGAGAAACTATTTTGATTTAATGAATCATTTGTTCAAGTAAAACCAGACAGCAACAACACAACCTGAAGAAAGAGTAGGGTAAATGGTGTCCAAGCAAAGGGAATGAAAATCCTTTATCATCTGTGACACTGTAATGCTTAGAAAACCATCAGAGAAATAGTTTTCCTTTCTTCTTGAAATGAATATTAGAAGTAAAGCTATGCAACAGTAAATGAATATCTAAAAATAGAACAGGGGAAGAAGGGTGCAGAGTGAAACTACCCTATATGATGCATATGCATCTATACATAGAATAGTTGAAACATATCTGTAAAGGATAACTGACCTACTTGCTTAATAAYAAAAACATGGAAACATTCTAGCCTTTAAATTAGCTTGGGCATTTTTATAGGTCAACACTAAGATTCATAASATGCACCTTTCCAAAGGAATTTTAAAATTTTCCGTCACTGAATTGAGTTAYTTGGCTAACATAATCTGTAGATTGACTTGAGTTTTAATCACAGCTTGTCAATATTCAGRATTCTATAATGAATTATTATGCTTTTTAATTAGCTCTTTCTGTGATACAGTAATCACAATTTTAGTCACTGGCTAAACAATAACTTTATGTTATTAGTTGTGTTAGTTCCATTCTTAAGAAGGAGGGAAATCCATGTGTCTGTTTACTCACTTACAGCCCTTTACATTTTATGTGCCTTGTGATTTCTACCTTAAAAAAACTCCATGGGCCAGAGTAAGAGGAAAAAAAAGTCAATTATATAACTCAGATTAATAGACATTCATTTAATAAAATGAGACACTGAACATGATGAAGGAAATGGATAGGTTTTTTTCCTCAAAAACAAAAGAAAACTAATCAAACCAAAAAACATCTYCCCCTGAAAAAAAACCAAACAAAACCCAAAACTAGACAAACAATAAAACCCCAACCCCCCAAAAAACTGCAACAATAAAGAGCTGTAGACTGGASTGTTGGATAGCTTACAATGTCACTAGGAAACAGAGTCTATTATAATTTTCTACATGTACTTCTTTGCAAAATACAATTGCTCTATCAGTGGTGCCAAAGGGAAGATTTCAAAAAAGAGCATAAATCAGCTATGTTGGAAGTTGAAAGGTTGGAAAAAAAATATCACAAAGAGTGTTGCCAGTGACTTGGGAAACGAATGATAATTTTAGAGTATTTATAAACACTTGGAATAGTAAATGAAAAGAGGTTTTGAAGACTGCTGATGGGAATTCATCAAAATGAATTCCTGAGTTATATAATCCACATCTATTCCTCCTGATCTGAAAAAAGTGCAAGGAAGAGACTTAAGAAAAGACTACATCTTCAAAAGAGGAAGAAAATGCTGAAGGCAGCAAGTATGGAACTCTGTCAGGCACTTTCAAGTTTTAGTATCTCACATGCATGGGAGATAATTCAGCAAAGAACATATAGCCTATTGCTCATTAAAAATATGTCACAAACAGAAACAAATCCAAAGATTCCAAGTCTATAAACAGCCACTAATTTTGTAATGGGCTATTTCTAATTTTGTAATGGGTATAAAGAAAAGTAGTGATTAAAAATGCATGTTTGAGCTGCTGGGATGTACTTCAGCAGTGATATTTGGACTAATTTCCAGAGGAAAAAAGCTGGTATTTGCTTCTGATCTTCAACAAGTCAAGTCATCATTTTCCTATTTTAATTAATCACTTGCATGTATTTGATTTTCTATCTTGAAAATTATGTTTGGATTGATTGCTACAAAGCACTAGCAAAGTATTTACATTAAGATTCAAGAGAAAATTATGAAAGAAGATATTAGATATCAAAATACTTACAAAATCAAATTTTAATCTCTTTAAGCCTCYGAAAGATATACCAAGTTAGATCTGCATGTTTGTTACTGCAAAATGCAAGCATGTTTAAATTAAAGAAACGTGYTAACAAGTCTGAGAAACTAAAGTCTAGATTAAGTTTGTGAATAGGACTAGACAGACTATTCCTATTTTACTTAATCTTACTGATGTAAATGAAGACTTACAACTCTAATCTTCACCTTCTCCTATCACTACTTCTCTCAGCTGTAAAGTTAAGATGAAAGAAAGGACTTTTTTCACCTCTATGAATGTTTAGACTTTTTCCAGAAAAATAAGATTAAAAAAGAAAAATCTGTGACAAAGTAAACAAAGGTATTTATTTATTTATTTATAGATGAAAGAAAGGACTTTTTTCACCTCTATGAATGTTTAGACTTTTTCCAGAAAAATAAGATTAAAAAAGAAAAATCTGTGACAAAGTAAACAAAGGTATTTATTTATTTATTTATTTATTTATTTATTTATTTCCCCTCAATAATTACACTTGAACAAGTCAAATCCTTGGCATCTCTAACTTTTCCCTTTGAGTAGAAAAACACAAAGATATGATTCATAGTGGATGTTTCTTAAATATCTTTTGATTCTGCACTTGAGAACTATGACTTGCTGTCTTCTAACATCTGCTGAGACCTAGTGTTGTGAAAGTCCCTGCTGAACTGCCTCCTTCTTTAAGTCTTTCACTCTTGTCCAGTGCTGAAGAGAAACAGAATCTTCATCTCCCCAGCAACAGAGAAGCCCTGCAACACACACAGCTAAGTGTTTATTCACTGACTGCTCTCTGTATCCCCGGGATTACACCAAACAGCCTTTGTGCAGAGTATTCACATGCAGGATGCTAGCAGATATTTTGCTCATATTCATGGTGCTATGCTGAAGCAATGAGAATCAGGACCCTAATTTAGAGCAGCTTCACCAAGACTTCTAGCTCAGAATAATGTAGATTTTTTTCCCCTCCACGCACTCTACGTAATTTACTCCTGACATTAAAGAATTATTTAGAAGACAGATTTGTCCTTATTTTTCAGCTACACTACAAAGCCAAAGTAAAAGCCTGTGTCAGGCAACTGAACACTCCTAAAGAATACAGTTATTTTGATACCTGATCTAGGCACTGAATTTACTTCAGAACTGCCAAACGGTGTAAAAAACGTAAAAGAAAGTAAAAAAACAGTCCCGAATTTTACAATAGAAAATAGTTAAAAGTTAGGTAATTTGATTAATAAATTCACRGTAAAATGAGATTCACTCAAAAGCTGCCTGCAACCTTGGAATGCCAGTTTGCCCAGTTGTCAGGTGTTTTAAGATGAAAACCTTAAAGGTAGAGGAGCAGGCCATCCCCATGGCTGAACTTCCAGCTTTGTCTGGGACTTGGTGAGAAAAAGAGTGTAGCACCTCTGGAAGAAGGGGCAGGCAAGTCAGTCAGACTCCAAGGATACTGTGAGGTTATGTGGGGAGGAAAGTAGAAGGGTCAAAGACCAGATGGAATTTAATCTGGCCACTGCTGTAAAAGACAYGATGAAAATTTTATACAAATACATCAGCAAGAGGATGAAGGAAAACCTCCATCCTTTACTTGATGTGGAGTGAAATGCAATTACAAAGGATACAGAAAAGACTAAGGTAGTTAATGCCTTCTTTGTCTCAGTCTTTAATAGCCAGAACAATTGCCTTTAAGGTATCCAGGCTTCTGAGCTGGGAGCAGCATGAAACCCCCATCATCCAGGAGGGAATGGCCAGTAACCTTCTAGGCAACTTAAACCCACACAAGTCCATCGGGCTGGATGGATTCACCTGAGACTGCTCAGGGGATTGGCAGAAATCCCAGTTGTCAGGAGGTTAGCAAATGAGATGTCCATCTACAGGAGCCAGAAGTAAAATCTGGGGAACTACAGACCTGCAGTCTGATCTCAGTGCTATGGGAGAACATGGAGCAGATCACCTTGATCATGCAATATGTACAGGACAATCATGTGTTCAGGCCCAGCCAGCATGCGTTTAGGAAAGGAAGGTCCTCCTTGACCAAGATGATCCCCTTCTATGACAAGGTGGCCTGCCTAGTGGATGAAGGGAAGGCTGTGGTTGTTGTCAACCAGGACTTTAGTGAAGCTTTTGACACTGTTTCACACAGCAATCTTCTGAGAAAACTGACTTCCCATGGTGCGAATGGGTGTGCTCTTGACTGGGCAAAGAAATGACTGGATGGCCAAGCCCAKAGAGTGATGGTGAATGGAATTACATCCAGCTGGCATCTGGTGGGGTTCCCCATGGCTCAGTACTGGGCCCAGTCCTGTTGAACATCTTTGGTGGCCTGGACAGGGAAGATCAAGTGCACACTCAGTCAGTTTGAAGAGGACATCAAATTTGGGGGGGATGTTGATTTCTGGAGGGTAGGAAGGCTCTGCAGAGGGATCAGGACATGCTGGATTGATGGCACAAGTCACATTGTATAAGGTTAAGCAAAGTGCCGGATCCTGCACTTGGTTTGCAAAAAATCCCATGCGGCACTATGAGCTTGGAAAAGAGTGGCTGGCAAGATGCTTGGTAGAAAAGGTGCTGGTCAACAGCCACCTGAACATGATCCAGCWTGTGCTCAGGTGGCCAAGAAGACCAGTGGTATCCTGGTGTGTATCAGCAAGAGTATGGCCAGCAGGATAAGGGCAGTGATTKTTCCCCTGTACTCAGCACTGGTGAGGCTGCAACTCAAGTCCTGTGCTTTGGGCTTCTCACTCCACAGTCTGTGTATTTTTGGGCTTCTCACTCCACAGTCTGTGTATTTTGGGCCCCTCACTCCAAGAAACACATTGAGCATCTGGAGCATGTCCAGAGAAGGGCAATGGAACTGGGTAATGATCTGGAACACAAGTCCTATGAGGAGAGGTTGAGGGAACTGGAATTGTTCAGCCTGGAGAAAAGGAGGCTCAGGGGAGACCTTATCACACTGCCTGAAAAAGAGGTTGKAGCCAGGTGAGGTGTAAATCTCTTTTCCCAGGCTACAAGTGATAGAATAAGAGAAAATGGCCTTAAGTTTTACCAGAAAATGTTTAGATTGGATACTAGGAAAAACATTTTAATGGAAAGGGTTGCCAAGCAGCAGCCTTAAAAAAAGATGCTGAGGACATCTAACAGCTGTTGTAAAGTTTACCTATAGCAAGTACTGAATCCTCCTGGGAGTCTCTCTGCAAAGAATTGCTGTTTCCAGAAATCTTTTGGCTGAAGACAGTCAGCATCTCACCAGTATGACAACATTCTATGTTAATAAATATTTATTATCCTTGACCTAGACTTCCACCTAAACTTCATCTTGCTCTTTTGATGCCATGTTTCGTAAGTGAACTCTGATAATGGACCTCTCAAAAGGAAGCTGTATAATGAAATAGGAGAGCAAAAATGAATGACAGCASTCAGTTGCCAGTAAGAGAGATTAAAGTCACATAAACAATGGAAAAAAATCTTCCCTTTAAGGTTTGTTTTACTTTTTTTATTGTCAGACTGGTTCAACAACTTAATCTACCAGTCCACCCCATTAAAAGAAAACTGAATTTTAAAAATTGAGGTTATATGCATTGTTTTCAGTTGCTCAGTGGAGCTTAAGTGCTCATTTCAGGTAATACTCTCAAGGCAATTCATTATTTCCTCTCAGAGATTTCATTCAGAGTCAAATATGACAGCAGGTGTCATAAAGAACGTTTTTGCTTGTGACACCTTTTACTGTGTCCCAGGTCAGGAAAAAAAATTGTGTAAAATCTAAACACACCATAGTCCCAGTTCTAAAAGCAYCCCAGCAACTAAGCATTTTCTCTTCTGAAACACAGAATTTCTATTCATTCAGATGATTTCTTTTTATTTAAAATTCTATTCCCTTTACTAAGGTCATGAATTACAACAGGTGGAAAATATAAATCCACACATTCACTGCTAGAGTGATGTCGCCCTGATTTTCAGCCTTCTGATTGTWTTTCATTCTTGGACTGGAGAGTTCTCATGATTGTACATAACCAAAGTAGATTGTTTTCGCATTCCTCTCTGTGATGGACTGCTGGTTTGACCACTGGGGTCSRAGGGGTGTTCCTCTCATYCCCCAATCCTTGACCAAATCCCAAAAACTATATAAGCTGAGATTCCCAAAATAAAGTCCTTTTTCTCACTCTGATGAGGACGGGTGAGTGTGGTTCTTTTAGTGTCCTGCTTGCGACAGGGTGAGACTTCCCATACTGTGCATCAGCAAATTCATGCTTCCATCTGACATGATGTATGACATTGAGTACAGGGACTGCATCCTGCCACAATTCATTTACCCACAGGTTTGATGCCCATGTAGACACATCTTGACTTGAGTGTTCACCCTTCATAGTGCTCTGTGCTGGGAGAACTCAGCAGCCTGGAAAAAATCSCAGACTTTCTGACTATACTGAAGTAATCCAGCCAAAACCCAAGAAATTAGATGTCACCTTTGGAAAATGTGGCCTTAGACTTAAAGCTTCTCAATTTCAAAAAGCATGAAAAAGCATAAGTAACTATCCCTATAAAAAGTTTGGAGCTCTGTATCCCAGTAAAAGTGACTCACGCCTCTCCAGACTGAGCCAGGACTATGTAATACTGTTTGTTGGATGCTGGTCCTGCTTCCCATGTCAATCAGAARAAGAGGTGAATTGCCCTAAAACAGACCAAAATAGACCTCCAAGCTAAGAAGGAAAGTGGTGATACTGAGATCATGCTTTTACTGGCAGAGGAAAGGAAGAAAGCCCCACTATGAACATCACGTGTGTTCTGGCAAGGACTTGTGGTACTTCTCCATGCTTCTCCTCAAAGTACTGTGAATGACCAGCATGAAAAAAACAGAGGGGCAYTGGGAGGTTGAACATAACAGCAACAAAGACAGAAAGAAACACCACCCCACTGTATTATTACCTAGTCTTTTCTGTATTAAATAGATAATTTGGACTATTGGACTGTTAAAAAAAAACAACTGACTAACTATAAATTATKGGCTCTACATTTGCTCATTTCAAGTGAGATGGTTCTTAACAATGAAAAGGCTAGGTGAGCATTGCTGTGACCAGTATACTTCCACAAAGGGCAAGACATGCAGAACAGGAAACGAAGAAGTTTTATAATATTGGCTTAATTGAGATTGATACTGTAGCTGTGCATTAGAACTCATCCTCATGTAGATAAATACTCCTCCAAATACTCCAAAATACCCTTATATCTGCTTCCTTACCAAGGCGATACCCCCCCMAAAACATTATCAGCCTCCTTTCATACAGCTTCCATTGTTTTGTCCTATATTGACRTATTTGAATCAGGATTTCTCATCACAACTGTCCTGTTAAAATAAATGTTTAGTTTTGAATGCTACAATATTGAATTACCCATGCTAAAAATTCAGGGGGTCTGCAACCATATCTTACCTAAGAAATATGCTTAGAGATCTTCTGTGAAACCAGTACATTAAAATGTTCSTATGCAGCTTACAAAGCTTGAAAACAGCAATTATTTTTGTGTTAGAATAATCTGTGATTGCAAATAATGATAAAAGCATAGTCAAGTAAGCAACACCTCCTTTGATTGCTTATTAATTTATGCATAATACCTCTTGGGCAAATAGTGCTAAGAAAATGTTCAAAATCTTATTTTTCCATGTCAGAACTATTTTAAAACAGCATATTGTTAAATTGATACATTGCTGTTTGGTTTTTTAGAATGGCATCACACCTATGCCTCCCAAACAGTGTTAGAGTATCTCATTAAAGTTTAAAAAATAAAAACTACTACTTTCTAGTCTTCCCTCAACCTACGAATGATTAAATTAGATCATATTTTGAAACCTTTTCATTCACAGGCAATTAGATTATTTTTTTCACCTCAGTTGTTTCTTGCAAACCCCTACACCCATTGTCCCCTTCATCCCCCTTAAATTACAGATTCCATTTCAGAAAGGGGAGCACTGGAGACTTGGGTGTGTAGCAAAATATATCTATGATAGAGAATACCTTGTGATGAAAAGAGCACAGTAGAAGGAAAGCTGTGAGTCTGTTCTGCTGAATTTTAGATAACCTGAAAGAGAAAGTTCTCAATACAGGCTTATCAAAGTTTTTTACTTTTGTATTATTGTTTTCCAAAGTGAACTGCAGGCACAGATGAGAAAAAGGGAAAGTTTGTGTGTTGTGGCTGTGATATAAAAAGTACTCTTTGTTTGTCTATTTGTTTTAATCCATGACTTATTCAGTTTGACCTGCAAGATATAATAGTAAATTATTTTGTTCAGCAGAAATTTAATCTCCAAGGATAACCATGAAGCAGAGTACATATATCAAAACAGACCAGTGGGGTCACCATAGACAGAGCTAGAAAAAAGATTAAATTAKAATGTAATAGTTTCATTAAACTAAATTTCAGGAGAAAATTATTCTACTTCAGATACATTTGTATTACATTATGAGGAAAACAAGTCTAATTCACACAGCTTAATTTCAAAATTATAAAGTGCTATAAAATTTTAATACATATTTGATTTTCAGTAGGTAAAACAGTGTAAAGGMTCTGAAAAATGAACTTTCCAATTGCTATAAATTTATTAAAAATTAGATGGGGACTTTTAAAAATAAGTGGAAATTCTTTTTTAAAAAATATTTTATTGATAAAATAGATGTTATATATGATGTTTGGAGCATTCAAAAAACCTCAAATGTTCCATTTTTACAAAAGGAAGACTGTTGTATGAAATCACTTGGACAGAAAGATGAAGAACTGAAAGCCACTCCATTCAATTATTCAATTGCCTTTTGATTTAATTTTAATAGTTCAAAAGGTGAATTACATAGAGATTTGGTGTTTTTGTTTGTTTTTTTTTTTTGTGTGTGTCTGCATGTGTGTGTATGTGTTCTTAGAAACAATATAGGAACAGCCCCAGATGCTTTTCAAAAAATAAAGAATAGCAAATTCACAGTTCAGTTGAGAGCTGAAGCAGCTGACCACATACTTAGGTGCCTTAATAACATGAGTTTAACAGTCAAAATATTTGGAGAAGGAGAGAGAGAGAGAGAGAGGGAGAGAGAACGGCATTGCAAAATGAAACTGAATAAATTGGTTAAATTAAAAAATAATGGAACATATTAAAAGGGGTTATATCTGAAATTTCACCTTTATTTCAGTTATGGGYGCAAGCTGAATTAAATGACTTCTTGAATCTGGGAATCACAGCCCTAATCTCTTCCTATCAATAGTTCTTTGGTCTGCATCATCTGRCTGGTTAATCCCTTTCTTTTGAAACAGAGAAGTTCCATGGCTAGGAATTGATTCATCCAGTTTCTATGGTTTTGACAGCCCGAGGATCAAATATCATGGGRGTTTTATATGAYTTRGTAGTTTTTCCAAATAACTGTCCARCCCTCAAGCTGTGCAATGGACTAAAAGATGCACAAATTTGAAAAGGAAAGGCAGGTACCTTACTTCCTTTACCAATAGAAGATATATACAATATATTTGTTTTTATCTGATAACACTGTCTGGTAGTTCTTTAATGTAAACCTGATAACAGTCCACAATCTAGGGAGAAAACAAGATCTTTTTCCCTTCCAAACCCTCAACCATCTAAGAGAACTATCTACTGAAACAAATGCAATGTAGAATAAATAAAGGAAGAAAGGWGTTTATGCAATTTGTACACAAAAGAGCAATCTTCTTAAGAGGACTAYTAAAAATTTCTTATTAAATATAAGGAGAGTGTCTTCCTCATTAGTTTTCCACTTACTAATAAAATTGCTTTTGGTATTAATTTAGAAACTACTTGTAGAGCTAACATAGTGCTAGAAGAAGGTCTATATTTCCTGCAATAAGGCATTGCAGTAATGATAATCACTCCTCATATGTCAGGGAACTTCAAAAAATCCTCTTCAATAACAATAATCCTCTTCAAACTCCAATGTATCCTTCTCAAAGGCATCTCAATGGCTTTAACCATTTATATTTCTGTTCACACTATGAAATACTTCTCAAATATCTAGAACAAAAATAATAATAATGAAAAGGAATTTGTGCAGCTGGAAATAAAAGCTCATGACATGACTCAAAAATATGAGGAAAATCTGACCATATTTGGAAGAGTGCTTTTGATTTTCTGTCAACTTTGAGCAACATCAAGGATCTCTGAAGTTATGTTCTCTAGGGATAAGTGGTAAGGAAGATGAAGTGATTTATTTCTTTCATCCCCACATCAATTAATGACTTTATTTCTTAAAATAGCAGAGGTTAAAACAAAACAAAACAAACAAAGAAAAAAAAGAGCCTTTTCCTGAAAATTCTGCTACTATGATGGCATCAAAGAGTAAAGTGAATCATAACATGAAAAGCCTCTACATATCCTTATACAGTAATGACGAARTTGAAAGTGTGAATAATGTAGAATACATTTTTCCTATAAAGAATCATGATGGTAGCAATCAAAGTGTTATTACACTCTAACCTTTGAATCCAAACTCAAATTAATTCACCATCAGAAGTCTGTCAAGGTCTTCCTGCATTTCTTGTAAGTCACAGAGCAGAGAAGCTTTGTCTCAGTTACAAATTTGTTTTTTTCTAGAAGAGCTGCATTTTGTTTTCACATTTTCCCAGCAGGTACATCATGATACTCGGTATTTCGTGTCAGATGTCGTCTGTATGTTGGCTCACAGATGATCCTGACAGATTCTCACGTACTTTTTCTTGTGAGAAAAGTGTTTTAAACAGTCCCTGCTCTTGCTTCTGTCTTTGAATTGTAGCTCYGTTTTCCTGAAAATGTCTAGTGTTACAGTGTTGTACTTCATGTTGTACGTAATCCTGCAATTGAAATACATCCTTCAAAAAAACTGATATCCAGCAAAGGTCATTGGACTGTTAAAGGAAAAAACAATGCTTACCCAAACTCTGAAAAATCATCCTCAATTTGAAATTGAAGGTTTCTTTGCACAGATATTTTTGGCTCATTCTTGTCACTCCCATATCACAGCCTTAAAACCTTAAGAAGTTACTCTTGATGCAGAATAGCAGAGCAGGCTTTCTCTTCCAATATCTAAACCAAAGGGAGCAAGAGTTTCTATAGCTGTTTTCCAAACACTTTTTTTGTATTGGTTAATAAGAGCATGAGTTCTTCAACTGTTTTCAGGAAGGAAA